>CM070101.1:582500-612500 GCA_036178185.1 Liparis tanakae | reverse complement strand
GGAATCTTAAGATGGTTGTTGTATCGTGTTATATTCATATCGTTTATTTACGCTTTACGTTTTAATTAATCTGCTTTTAAAAGAATGACGCTCTAAATATAAGGCAGCATTTCCGCTGAGTTTGAAATAATTAATATGTTTTTAAAAGAAAGTCGCCTTTAAAATATAAGCCGGCGTTCTAGCGGCACCCGTTGTTGTTGTTGTTGTTGTTGTTTCCGCGCTACAAGTGAACGCACCGTAAGTTTGGTCGCCATAGCAACAGCAGCTCCACGGTGTTGATGTGAATCTGGTTTCCGGTCCTGGACCCCGATTGGTCCTCGTGGGTCTGGCCCCTGATTGGCCCGTGAAGTCGGCCTCTGGTTTCTCGCCGCATGGCGTGAGTAACGCCCCCCCCCCCCCCCCAGGTTCCCGGACTGTGACGAGCCGTACCCCCGGCCCGTGGACCTGCTGTCCGGCCCGGCGGCGCCCGACGCGCCCGTGTCCGTGCAGCGGGACTACGGCTTCTGGTGCCCCCGCGAGCTGAAGATGGAGCCCGAGCTGGGCTACTCCTTCATGGGGGTCCGCGACTGCTCGCCGCCCTGCGCCAACATGTTCTTCACGCGCGAGGAGCTGCGCTTTGCCCGCTACTTCATCGGGGTGGTGTCCATCGTCTGCCTGTCCGCCACGCTCTTCACCTTCCTCACCTTCCTCATCGACGTGTCGCGCTTCCGCTACCCGGAGCGGCCCATCATCTTCTACGCCGTGTGCTACATGATGGTGTCGCTGGTGTTCTTCCTGGGCTTCCTGCTGGAGGACACGGTGGCCTGCAACGCGCCGAGCGCCGGCCGCTTCAGGGCCGCCACGGTGACGCAGGGCTCGCACAACAAGGTGAGGCCGCAGGCCGGAGGAGATGGAAAACCTGGGAGAACAGGGAATGTCTGGAGCGGCTTTGGGAAAAGGCCGGGAAACGCTGAGCTTTAAATCATTAATATGCTTTTAAAAGAAAAACCTTCAAAATAAAGGTCGGCCTACGCTCTCATACGATCATGGAAAAGAGTCGTGGAATATTTGTAATGTTTTTTTTCAGGCCTGGAAAAGTCCTTAAAAAAAGTATTACATTGAAAAAAAATACATTGAAATATTTTCATTTACGCTGTTTTAGATAATGAATATGCTTTTAAAAGAAAGACCTTCAAAATATAGGTCGGCATACGATCATGGAAAACCTGGAAGAGTCGTGGAACGTTTGTAGTGGTTTTGGGAAAAGTCCAGGAACATGAGTTTTAAATAATGAATATGCCTTTAAAAGAAAAACCTTCAGAATAAAGGTCGGCCTATGCTGTCATACGATCATGGAAAACCTGGAAGTCGTGGAATGTTTGTAATGTTTTTTTTCAGGCCTGGAAAAGTCCTTAAAGTTTTGGGGAAAAGACATTAAAATATGTTCATTTACGCTCTCATACGATCATGGAAAAGAGTCGTGGAATATTTGTAATTTTCTTTTCAGGCCTGGAAAAGTCCTTTTAAAAAAAGTTTTGGGCAAAAGACATTGTAATGTGTTCATTTACGCTGAGTTTCAAATAATGAATATGCTTTTAAAAGAAAGACGCTTCAGAATGTAGGTCGGCATACGCTCTCATACGAGTGAACACGCCTGAGAAGGTTGGTTGCCATAGCAACAGTATTTTAGGGATAGTCCACTACGCCTGGGAAGAGTAGGTGTAACCACTACTCATCGTTACTGGTTTAAAGTCGTGGAAGAGGCATCCGGCTTCAGAGCGTCCTGGAAAACCTGGAATATTCCTGTAAACTTGTTATATTCATATCCTGCATTTACGCTTTAAGATTTAATAAATATGCTTTTAAAAGAAAGACGCTCTAAATATAAGCCGGCATACGGCGTAGCACAAAGTTCCGCGCCGCAAGTGAACGCACCGTAACTGAAAAGACGAATGTTTATTCTTTTCATCAAACTATTGTCTGTCATCCATTTGAGTCATTTAAGGTTATTTACTGAATTCTCTTGTTAGATTAAATACGACATTTCATCACTTCTTCGTGTAACAAATGTTGAGTCATGTGAATCTGGTGTAACGTCCTGGACACCCATTGGTCCCCGTGGATGACCCTGACTGACCCCCCCCCCCCCCTCTCTCCCCCCCCCCCCCAGGCCTGCACCCTCCTCTTCATGGTGCTGTACTTCTTCACCATGGCGGGCAGCGTGTGGTGGGTGGTCCTCACCCTCACCTGGTTCCTGGCGGCCGTCCCCAAGTGGGGCAGCGAGGCCATCGAGAAGAAGGCGCTCCTGTTCCACGCCGGCGCCTGGGGGATCCCCGGGGTGCTGACGGTCGCCCTGCTCGCCATGAACAAGATCGAGGGCGACAGCGTGAGCGGCGTCTGCTTCGTGGGCGTCTACGACCTCACGGCGCTGCGCTGGTTCCTGCTGGCGCCGCTGGGCCTGGACGTCGTGGTGAGGGCCAAACGTCTTGTAAAGTCACGTAAATATGTTAAATGTATGTCTTTAAAAGAAAGACGTTCATAATATAAACAGAGCGGCGCACGTTTTTATTTGGCTCCTCCCACTGACTCCTCCCACTGACTCCTCCCATTGACTCCTCCCACTGACTCCTCCCACTGACTCCACCCACTGACTCCCCGTACTGGCTCCTCCCCTGGCCCCTCCCATTAACTCCTCCCACTGACTCCCCCCACTGCCCCCTCCCATTAACTCCTCCCCCTGGCTCCCCTCTGACTCCTCCCCTTCTCCCCAGGTGGGCGTGGCTCTGCTGCTGGCGGGCATCGCGGCCCTGAACCGGGTCCGCATGGAGATCCCCCTGGAGAAGGAGAACCAGGAGAAGCTGGTGAAGTTCATGATCCGCATCGCCGTGTTCTCGGCGCTCTACCTGCTCCCCCTGCTGGCCGTGTTGGGCTGCTACCTGTACGAGAGCAGCCGGCGCGGCGCCTGGGAGACCAGCTGGGTCCAGGACCGGTGCCGGGACTACCACATCCCATGCCCCTACCAGGTACACACACACACACACACACACACACACACACACACACACACACACACACACAGCGATGACATCACCGCTAGGTTCAGGGAACAAAGAGGACAAAGAGGGTCGTACCTGCAGGAGGAGACGAGAGTCGGCCCGTCGAGTTCAGAACACATGATGAACATCTGGGACTCAGAGGCTGCCAGATGAGAGATGTACACACACACACACACACACACACACACACACACACACACACACACACACTAGACTAAGTAGCTTCAGAGCTGCATTAGCCTGCAGCATCAACACACACACACACGCCTCATAGCTGTTAATTCTCTCTCTCTCTCTCTCTCTCTCTCTCTCTCTCGATGCTATAGAGCTGTGGGGGGCGATGCGTGAGCATTGTGTCAGATCAGAGTGGTGCTCTTAATCCGTCACATAAACACAGCATTGTGTGTGTGTGTGTGTGTGTGTAGTAATCCAGTGTGTGTGTTTGGGCTGGAGGGGTCAGGGGTCACACCGCTCCATCACATACAGCGGAGCTCTGAAGCCTCCAGCTGCAACCGCACAACGTTTCAGCAGTTCCCCCCCCCCCAACCCCGCAGTGTGTACACACCATGTACACACACATGTACACACCATGTACACACACATGTACACACACATGTACACACAGTGTCGGTAACGTGCATCAGCGGATAGCTCCGACTCAAAGTGCCTCGCTATATTTATCTTAAAAGCTTTCCCTGAGGCACACACACACACACACACACACACACACACACACACACACACACACACACACACACACACACACACACACACACACACACACACACACACACACACACACACACACACACACACACACTCACGGGTGATGGACTCGAGCTACATAGAGTAGAAGAGCTGTAACGAGGATGAGGAGTGGATCTGTGGACTGCTGGCCTCAGGGCCCCCATAGTGTGTGTGTGTGTGCGTGTGTGTGTACATTCGAGCCTTACCGCAGTTCTTTGCTCCTCATCTTCAGTTCTTCATCCTGAGCCGTCAGATCTGTTTTATTCTAATAACGCAGAACACGAAGTAGAACTAGAAGTAGAACACAACGTAGGAGTAGACCTAGGAGTAGAACTAGGACGAGCGTGTGTGGCGTGTCATTCTGATGTGTAGGCGACCCCTGACCTCTGACCCTGACCCCCCCCCCCCCCAGGTGCAGGCGAGCAGCCGGCCCGACCTGGCCGTGTTCCTGGTGAAGTACGTGATGATGCTGGTGGTCGGGATCCCGTCTGTGTTCTGGATCGGCAGCAAGAAGACGTGCAAAGAATGGGCCGGCTTCCTCCAGGGCCACCGGCACAAGGAGTACGTACTAGTACACGCAGTACACAGAACACACAGTACACAGTACACACAGCTTCCTCCAGGGCCACCGGCACAAGGAGTACGTACTAGTACACGCAGTACACAGAACACACAGTACACAGTACACACAGGTTCCTCCAGGGCCACCGGCACAAGGAGTACGTACTAGTACACGCAGTACACAGAACACACAGTACACAGTACACACAGCTTCCTCCAGGGCCACCGGCACAAGGAGTACGTACTAGTACACGCAGTACACAGAACACACAGTACACAGTACACACAGCTTCCTCCAGGGCCACCGGCACAAGGAGTACGTACTAGTACACGCAGTACACAGAACACACAGTACACAGTACACACAGCTTCCTCCAGGGCCACCGGCACAAGGAGTACGTACTAGTACACGCAGTACACAGAACACACAGTACACAGTACACACAGCTTCCTCCAGGGCCACCGGCACAAGGAGTACGTACTAGTACACGCAGTACACAGAACACACAGTACACAGTACACACAGCTTCCTCCAGGGCCACCGGCACAAGGAGTACGTACTAGTACACGCAGTACACAGAACACACAGTACACAGTACACACAGCTTCCTCCAGGGCCACCGGCACAAGGAGTATGCGATACTAGTACACGCAGTACACAGAACACACAGTACACAGTACACACAGCTTCCTCCAGGGCCACCGCACAAGGAGTGCGATGCTAGTACACGCAGTACACAGAACACACAGTACACAGTACACACAGCTTCCTCCAGGGCCACTGCACAAGGAGTACGATGCTAGTACACGCAGTACACAGAACACACAGTACACAGTACACACAGCTTCCTCCAGGGCCACCGGCACAAGGAGTACGATACTAGTACACGCAGTACACAGAACACACAGTACACAGTACACACAGCTTCCTCCAGGGCCACTGCACAAGGAGATGCGATCTAGTACACGCAGTACACAGAACACACAGTACACAGTACACACAGCTTCCTCCAGGGCCACTGCACAAGGAGTACGTACTAGTACACGCAGTACACAGAACACACAGTACACAGTACACACAGCTTCCTCCAGGGCCACCGGCACAAGGAGTACGTACTAGTACACGCAGTACACAGAACACACAGTACACAGTACACAGTACACACAGCTTCCTCCAGGGCCACCGGCACAAGGAGTACGTACTAGTACACACTACTACAGCAAAGTGTGTGTACATGTGTATATGTGTGTGTGTGTGTCTCCCCCCCCCCCCTGCAGTGTGATGGTCCATGAGAGCCGCCAGGTGCTCCAGGAGCCCGACTTCTCCCAGCTGCTGCTCCGGGACCCGGCGCTGCCCGTGGTGAGGAAGTCCCGGGGCACCTCCACCCAGGGCACCTCCACTCGCGCCTCCTCCACCCGCGCCTCCTCCACCCACCTGGCCATGCTGGACGAGCCGCCCAGCGCCAGCACCAGCCGGGCCGGATCGGTCCGCAGCGCGCGCTCCAAGATGAGCAGCTTCCACGGCAGCCTGCGGCGGCCCCGCGACGACAGGTGGGTCCACAGGACCGACAGAACCGGGTCCGATGGGCCCACGGGACCGGGTCAGACGGGTCCGGTCCAACAGAACCGTGTCTGATGGGTCAGTCCAACAGAACCGGGTGTGACGCCGTCTCTCCCCCAGGTTCACGGCCTCCTCCGGGTTCCGGGCCGCTGACGACCGGCCGCTGTACGGCAGCTCGTCTCTCCTCCACGAGCCGCCGACCCGGCACGGCAGCGTCGGCCGGCTGGACTTCTCGGCCCAGTCGCGGCATGGCAGCGCCAGAGACCTCGCCGGCGCCGCCCACGGGAACGGGATCCACCGGGTCCGGGAGCAGGACGGCGCCGCGGCCTGAAGAGGAGTGACCGGACGGCGTCTCGCCGCCCGACCCAGAACAACGCTCACAGAACTCAGCGATGGGTCTTCTGGTCCTGATGAGGCCCGTGGACCCGGAGAGGCGGGGACACTAAGCCCCGCCCCCTTCTAGGCCGCTCGTTAGCACTTGGGCGACTTGTTTTTTACATTTTTTTATTTTGTGGCTACATTTTAAACGTCTCAACCTGCTGAAAACGGATTTATTCACACCGGATGTGAAACTTCACGTGAAGAAAAGAAGAAAGAGAAGAAGAAGAAGAAGAGAAGACGAAGAGAAGAAGAAGAGAAGAAGAGACGCTGAACGACTCCTGGACTTCTTGCTGAGGAAGAGACGCTGCCTTATGACTGTTAGAGCGCTAAGCTAAAGCTGCTAGCAGCTGACTCAGAGGTCAGAGGTCAGAGGTCGGCTCCTCCCCCTGTAGTGTGTGTGTATGTAGCTCCTGTACGTCGTAGACTCTTAATAAAGCGTGAAGGACACACGGACACGGAGTATTTGTAACAGCTCTCCGCTTTATTGAAATACATCGGAGTCGGGTTAATATGATGTTCTCCACGGAGTGGCAGCCAGTTCCATACATTATTTTTTGTCTTGACCTTTACACCTTAAATATTTCTTTGTGCAAAAAAGATCCTACATCTCCTGTAGTGGGTTATCCTCAGTAAAACGCCCAAAACCGTTCAAAAAGGAGCAAGAAAAACAAACCGGGACAAATGATTACATCTAACATGCAAAACTGTACAAATTATTACAAAGCAATCCTAGAAAAAACACGTGTGATATGATATAAACGAGAGAGAAGCGTCGGCCCATCGACTGAAATGCAAAGGCGTTTGAATTATTCTGTATTATTTTCTTCCCGCGGCGACGCCTCAGCCGTCACACCTGAACCGCCTCGTCTTCCTCGTCTTCCTCATCTTCCTCACTCACTCCATCAAACACTCGAATGAAAAGAATTCATTGGTTCGGACATTTCCTGAGTTTCTCCTCCTTAAACTGGCATGTCGGGTCTCTTCTGTACAATAATGGCCAATAATAAAACACCTGGCACCCCCCCCCCTCTAATACATTCTACAGACGCCCCCCAGGAGCTCGGGGGTCTCCAGCGTTACAAGAGGAGCGTCACACGGAGGAGGTCGTCTCTCTGCGTAAAAAATGGAATACTTAAAAAATAAAACGTGAACTTGGAATGAGCCGCTTTAGTTTTCTAAAGCGTCGGAATCGGCAGGAATGAGCGGCGGCGCCCCGACGGACGAGCCCTCGGGAGGAGGAGGCGCAGGGGGAGGCGCAGGGGAACTGGTTCTCCTGCCGGGGCTCATTGTAGTGTACATCTCACTGTAGTGTACATCTCACTGTAGCGTACATCTCACTGTAGTGTACATCTCACTGTAGTGTACATCTCATTGTAGTGTACATCTCACTGTAGTGTACATCTCATTGTAGTGTACATCTCATTTTGTGTTTATTGTGTGCGTTTACATCGATCGCGTGAAGCTGAGCCGCGGTGAGACGCCACAGGCTCCTCCTCCTCCATTTTTGGTTAATCAAGCTCCTCCCATCCAGGTCGCACAGCCCCTAAAACTAACGGATCACATGACGACGGTCAGAGGAGGCGCAGTGTGTGTGTGTGTGTGTGTGTGTGTGTGTGTGTGTGTGTGTGTGTGTGTGTGTGTGTGTGTGTGTGTGTGTGTGGAGAGGTTTCTTCAGTCAAACACAAAGTGGGGAAAAAGGAACAAAAAGTACATAAAATATAAAACAAACCAATCTAAAATCTATCGGTAAAAAAAAAGAAACCGTTTAAAAAGTTCTTTGTGTTCGACGACGAGCCCAAAATCACCGGGAGCAACGAGTCGGGGTCGGAGGGAACGCCAAGACGCTGTTTCCTTTCATATATTACTCTCTTCTATATGTACATTATTGTGGCGCGGCGGGCCGGAGGACACGCCCCCGGGCTGTGGACCAATGAGGAGAGAGGAGCTGTGGCGAGGTCGTCGTCACGCCGCGACGGGCAGAATAAACGATAAAAAACGATAAAGTCGCTGCACTTATTATAAGATCAGGAGGAAACAACTAAAACCTGCTCTCTTTGCTTTTGTTGACGTTTTCAATTGTTGCAGCACCCAAAGAGGAGGAGAGGAAGAGGAGGAGAGGAAGAGGAGGAGAGGGAGAGGAGGGGTGAAACTCCTCCCCCTGGCGCCAACCTGCTCTTCCTCCTCGAAGATTGATAAATAAATTAAAATATAGTCCCCGAAAACCCAAACGCTCCTTTATGTACAGAATCAAACGTCTCTGGATCCTCCCGTTGCATTGTGGGGGGAGGGGGGGGGCGGAGCTCCTCTTCATCACCAGCCCGCTCTGAACGTGAAACACACACACACACACACACACACACACACACACACACACACACACACACACACACACACACACACACACACACACACACACACACACACACACACACACACACACACACACACACACACACACACACACACACACACACTCTACCAGCTCCGCCCCGTCATGGAGACGTGGAGGTTGTAAATGTTTGTCGAGAGGTGCAGTCCTCTGGGCGGGGAGAGGCAGAGGAGAGTGGGGGGGGTTGAGTCCTGTGGGGGGGGTGGGGGGGTGGGGGGGCAGGTGGAGGCTCATGTGTCCCAGCCCATGCGGTCTGTGCTCTCCAGGGACAGAGACTTGGCCTTGTGGGGCGAGGCCGGGCTGGGAGGGCTGCTGAAGGTGGAGCTGTTGGAGGCCGTGGAGTGACGGGGCGAGTCTGAATCCTGCAGGAGGGAGAGAGAGAGGGGGAGAGAGAGAGGGGGGGGAGAGAGAGAGGGAGAAAAGAGCAGAGATCAGAGGATGGAGCAGCAGCCTGTTTCTACAGCCGGTCCAGGAGGAAGAGCTGGGGGGGGGCAGTGGTGCCAGGGTTACGGACCGACTGTTTGTCACATCCGGGTGATAAGGGGAGATTATTTTTTTTTCATCAATTTTTATCGACTGCACATCACAGCCGGTCCCCAACAACTGAGCCAGGATGAGCACTCTCACGTTCACCCTGGCACCGCTGCTCGAGAGGGTCTAGAGGTCTCTAGAGGGTCTAGAGGTCTCTGGGGGTCTCTAGAGGGTCTAGAGGGTCTCTAGAGGGTCTAGAGGTCTCTGGGGGTCTCTAGAGGGTCTAGAGGTCTCTGGGGGTCTCTAGAGGGTCTAGAGGTCTCTAGAGGGTCTCTAGAGGTCTCCTGCTCTGCTCTCGGTGAACATGCGTGTTTCTTCAGATTGACAGACTTCCTCTTCATCAGCACATGAGCAGCTCAAATGACCATATATGATCACCTCACACATGCAGGGGGGTGGGGGAGGGGGGGTGGGTGGGGTGTGGGGGGGGGTCCTCCCTCCAGACAAAGAGGGTCCTGCATGCCCGTCCTCAGGGTGGGGGTCTCAGAGCTCCGCTGTTCCTCACAGCGTCCACCAGGGGGCGCTCTCTCCACGCCGGCGGCCGCCCGGTGGACGCGCTCCGTGTGGCGGCGTGCGGCGGCGTGGCATCGTTTACAGAAACAAAGGACGCAGGCGAGGACGATGAGCATGTGACGAGGGGGCGGGGCTGAAATGGTGGCAGGGGGCGGAGCCTAACGCGTGACAGAGGACAGGACCGCGTGTTGTGCGTGTTCTGCATGTTCTGCGTGTTCTGCGTGTGTTCTGCGTGTGTTCTGCGTGTTCCGTGGTGTTCTCCGTGTTCTCCGTGGCGTGTTGACATTACCTTCATCTTACTAAGGAGGGTCCTTAAAGCCCTTTTCAGATCGGGGGTCTTCTCCGACGGTGAGACCGCCTGCCACTGAGGAGGAGATTCACAACTCAGGGCCGGCCCACAGACAGCATGCTGGGGGGGGGGGGCCCATGAGGATGGGGGAGGGGGGGGGTCCATGAGGATGGGGGGGTCCATGAGGATGGGGGAGGGGGGGTCCATGAGGATGGGGGAGGGGGTAGATGTTGTATTTATCGTTGGAAACAGATGAACAAGAAGCGCTCAGGGAGAATGAGGGGGGATGAGGGGGGAGAGGGGTGGGGGAGGGGGATGAGGGGGATGAGAGTGGATATGGGGGGGTGGGGGGGTTATGGGGTGGGGGGTTCTAACGCCATCTCTGACTCAATTTACATTTCTGTTACCAAATGGCCTATGAGAAACTTGGTCTCCCTTCAGTACCGCTGACAGCCACTAGAGGGAGAGAAGCTGCGTTCACTGTGACATCACAGGGGGCTGACCAATGGGATGAGGGGGGCGGGGCTTGTGACGGATGGGACAGAGGCGCCGCGGCTACGATGGCGTCGGCATGGAGACGATCGCGATGGAGGCCGACGCGGCTCGCGGGGCGGCGGTGCGTTCACTGACCTCTCGGTCAAACTGGGAGAGCGGAGCGTCGCCGCAGTCCACGCCGCCGCCGGAGGACAGCGAGCTCTCGGAGGGCGAGGTCATGGTCTGCCGCTTGGAGCCGTAGCTGCTGCTGGACAGCTCCCGGCGCAGGGCGCTGCCGTTCTGGGAGGCGGAGCCTGGGCGGAGAGGAAGACGAGTGAGGGTCCACGCCTCGGGGGGGCGGCGGCGCCCGGCTCTGGGCGGGGGGGGGGCGTGTTCTGCTACTCACGTATGCCCAGCCCGCTGCTGGCGCTCATGGAGCGGCCCGGCTCGCCGCGGTTCTTGGTGATGGAGGGGATGCTGACGGAGCCGCTGAAGCCGGCGCGGTTCTCCTGAACACGGACGTTCTGGTTTTAACACGCACAAAACACACAACAGAGTGCAGTGCGGGAGAGCGGTGAGGATGAGGAGGAGCAGGAGGAGCAGCAGGAGGAGGCGCATGGGCGCGCGTGATTGGCCACGAGGGGTTGACACGCATGCGGGCAAGATGGACGCTGAAGGATGGAGGAGCGCGAGGGGGCGGAGCTTCATGGCGTGACTCCACCGCTTCTCGGCTCAGAATCATGTGACTTGTTGCTATGCAACCGTTACATCTTAGCATGTGGAACAGGATGAGGGGGGGGGGGGGGGGCAGGTCTACACACCACAAACAGGCCGTATGTTCTAATGTGTGTGTCTGTGTGAGTGAGTGAGTGAGTGTGTGTGTGAGTGAGTGAGTGTGTGTGTGAGTTAGTGCAAGTGTGTGAGTTTGAGTGAGAGAGTAAGTGCTAGTGTGTGTAAGAGTGAGTGTGCGATTGTGTGTGTGTGTGTGTGTGTGTGTCTGTGTGTGTGTGTGTGTACCATGGGCAGGTCCTTGAGGATCTGGATCCCGTCTCCTGGCCCCATGTGGGCCACGTGGTTGAAGTTGGTGGGGTTGGAGATCAGCTTGTTCCTCATCTCTGGATCCCTCAGCATCTCCCTGGAGAGAGAGACACACACACACACACACACACAGACACACACACAGACACACAGACGTCATGTCTGCTCCTCGTGGCCAGGCCTTCCTGGAGGCGTGACGCCCTCCTGCAGGAGGAGGAGAGAGCACCCACCTCCTCTGCTGCAGCCGCTCCTCCTCCGGCACCCTGAAGGAGAAGCGCCTCTTGTTGTTCATGCTGCGCACCAACTGCTTCCTGCTGTCGTCCGACGTCTCCGGGACGACCAGCTCGTCGCCCTCTGGTGGAGCAACAGGGTGATGCAACACTTAGGAGTGGCATGTCTGTCTATCTATATCTATATCTATATCTATATATATATATATATATATATATATATATATATATATATATATATTCTTTTTTCTGTTCTTATACCGTTTTATTTAACTTTTTTAATTATTATATTTTTTATATATATATAATTTGTTCTGTTCTTATACTGTTATATTGACTTTTCTTAATTATTATATATATATGTATATCAAATATATAATAATTAAAAAAGTTAAATATAACAGTATAAGAACAGAATATATATATAATAATATAAATATAAATATACATAAATACATTGATATAGTGAGCAGGTGAAGGGTTAAACAGTGAGAAAAATATTCTTTATATATTATATATAAATGTATAATATATATTTACAATATATATATATCATATATAAATATATATGATATACATATACAAATATAAGTAATATATATAAATATAAATTGATATAATGAGCAGATAAGGGGTTAAACATATATTAGTTAAAAATATTCTTTATCTAATAATATAAATAATAAATATATATAATGCATCAATATATATAGTGAGCAGATGGCGGGTTAAGCAGTGATGAAATAGTCTTCATGGTCCTACGGCCTGCAGGACTTTTCCCTCAATGAAGAAACAAACTCTTCATGTTACGATGGAGTTATTTTAGTAGAAGTCGCGGCGTGTTTAAAGAGTTCTTACCGGCCATCTTGTTTCTGAAGTAGATGAGCCGGACCGTTTCCAGTCCCAGGAGGTTGAGGGAGCCGTCAATGTTCAGGGCTCGCACCTGAAGGGGAGGAGACATCCATCATGAGCCTCCACAACTGATCATAGTCAAGAAATGACCTCAAACGTCTGAAGGTCAATCTGGAGTTATACATGTTTATATAAATCAGAAGTGGATCTTCTGCTCCACCAGGGGGAGCCAGAGAGGCCTCTGGCTGTCTATAATGAAACATGGAGGTCACGTCATATTCAGTGCAGCACCTTCTTGAGCGGGATGGTCTGGATCCACTCCATGGTGTTGACGTCGAATACGTCCACGGCGTTCTCGCTGTACACCGACAGGTAGGGCGCGTTGTAGCCTGGACAGAGGGAGAGGTCGTTGGGTTCAGTCCCGTTTAGCCCCGCCTCCTCGCGCTCTCTGATGCGGCTGGAGAGGACTTCACTCACAGGCCGAGTTGGGGAACGCCGGCCACATCAGCTCCTGCTGCCGCGAGCGGCGGCCCTGGGAGTCCACGTACACGCCGATGGCGTTGAAGCACAGCAGCAGCTCCTTGCTGGAGATCTCCACGGCGCACAGGGCGTCCAGGCTCTGCTGCGGGATGAAGGCCAGGGTGTGGTCCTCGTGGTGCAGCAGGTTGACGGGGGCCACGTCACCGTGGACGCTGGGGAGAGCAGCGGAGGAATAAACACGTCGCACGTCGATCACGCGACCCGAGGCCTGCGCTGTGGACCGGTGCCGTACCTGTAGCGCGTGAAGCCGGACTGGTAGCCCACGTAGAGGCGCTCGCTGAGCAGGCCCATCCACTGGATGGGCCCCGGGGCCTGGACCTCCCGGAGCCGGCGGTGACGTCCTTTACTCTTGTTCACCTGAGAGGACAGCAGGAGCTGAGGCCGCTGAAGGATGCCTTCACAACAGACGCGTTGCGTATTCAACGAAGTCAACGGAGAGATGCGAGCGGTCGTGCTAGACGAGAATTTTCGCATCAAGATAAAATATTTAAACTTTGGCGAAAAATTGGCCCGACGCCGAGTTACGAAAACCAATCGGAGTCGAGCTGCTCCTCCGTTGGTGAATCTGCTGCTCTAGTGGAGCTGAATAGACATTCAGACTAGAGGTGGAAGTCACCGAGCTGTGAGCCTACGGGTGATGTCATGTGTTAATATATATAAATATATAATACTAATGTTATGAACCCAGACTCGAGGACGTTGGATGTTCAGACGTGTGTGGGACGTCCTCAACGAGTTTGAAGCAGAACTAGTGGTGAGTTCTTCATGGGGGATGAAGGAGATGATAACTGTTTCCACGGAGATAAGCCACGCCCCCTATAAGTCCCGCCCCCTCTAAGGCGAAAAGTGAAGAGTAAAGCCACAAATGGTCAAGCGAGTAAACTCCCGCGAGCTTCGCCAACACGTCGGCTGTGACCGCGACTCTACGACCAGACGCTCTACGACCAGACGCTCTACGACCAGACGCTCTACGACTCAAACACTCTACGACTCAAACACTCTACGGCTAAGACGCTCTACGACCAGACGCTCTACGACTAAGACGCTCTACGACCAGACGCTCTACGACCAGACGCTCTACGACCAGACGCTCTACGACTCAAACACTCTACGACTCAAACGCTCTACGACTAAGACGCTCTGCGACCAGACGCTCTACGACTAAGACGCTCTACGACCAGACGCTCTACGACTCAAACGCTCTACGACTAAGACGCTCTGCGACCAGACGCTCTACGACTAAGACGCTCTACGACCAGACGCTCTACGACTCAAACGCTCTACGACTAAGACCCTCTGCGACCAGACGCTCTACGACTAAGACGCTCTACGACCAGACGCTCTACGACTCAAACGCTCTACGACCAGACGCTCTACGACCAGACGCTCTACGACTCAAACGCTCTACGACTAGACGCTCTACGACTCAGACGCTCTACGACTCAAACGCTCTACGACTCAAACGCTCTACGACTCAAACGCTCTACGACTAAGACGCTCTACGACCCGGACGCTCCGCGCGGCGCTCTGACCTCGTAGCAGATGATCTGTCTCTTCATGGCGACGCACAGGCAGGTGAGCGACCCGTTGCGGACGGGCCCCGACACGACGGTCTGGCAGCCTTTGGTCTCCGCCAGCTTGTAGGACTCCGTCTCGCGGCCGTCCAGCGCCTGCGTGGGGAAGAGGCGCACGTGGCGGTTCCTTCCGGAGATGACGGCCAGCAGCTGCTCCTGCAGGATCAGGTCGATGTGGTGCACCTTCTTGTTGTCGCCCACGCGGACGATCTCTGAGGACGGAGGACACAGGCGGGGATGAAGGACGCCGCGAGGACGGAGGAGGACGGAGGAGGGGCGCGGGTCACCGCGGGGGGGGCGAGGACACGCGGCGGAGAGCGGACCTCACCGTCTTTGGTGACGTGGATGACGAACAGGCCTTCCTCGTTGCCCAGGGCAACGCGCTCGTGATCTGAGGACGGAGCAAAAGGAGAGCACGGCCACGTCAGGGACAGAGAGGTGCATTCTGGGCAAGAAATGTGACAATTTCCATTTCTAAACCGAGCTGCCGAACAGCGGAAACGACTCCGTGACCCGGGACCCACCGATGATGGCGGCGGACTGCGTGGTCTTGATGAGCGGCAGCGTGCTGTCGTAGGCCTCCTTCGGCACGTAGACGAAGCGCTCCTTCAGCTTGTTCTTCTTCAGGATGCGGTGCAGCTCGTTCAGGAGGCCCACCCACTTGTTGCGCTCCTGGTCGCTGTCGGCCAGGATCAGGATGGAGGGCTTGTGGTTGCTGGAGTGGGAGAGCTGGGACGCCGTCACCTGAGGGGGAGGCGAGGTCAAGAGGTCACGACGTTGGAGTCGAGTGGGACTCGGATCAGTTCGAAGCCACGGAGGAGACGTACTCTGAAGATACACGGGATGTCTTTGCGGCTGGCGTGGATGACGTCCGAGGCGAGGACCGAGCTGACCGAGAACTCCTCATCCCTGGAAGACAGGAGGTCAAAGGTGAGACGGGCAGCACCTCGGCCGCTGTGATTGGTCCGTTATTCTACCTCTTTTGTGTCAGACTTTATAATAATGAAGTTGGACTTGAGAGATGTTTTCACATTTCAATGCAGAACAAATATTAAGCTCCTAGAATGCATTTCGGAGTGTCTGGACGCCTGCTTGAACGTGATTGGTCAAAACTACAAACGGAACATAAAGGAAAAGCAGAACGCTTCCAGTCATAACATCTCGTCTCATGTGCAGAAATCGGTTCATAGAGATTAATGAATACATAAAAGAAAAGGTCAAAAAACGTATCTGCAACTTTGTATCTTGCAAAAATGTCCAAACAACTTCTAGTTTCCACTTTTGGTTTCAAGTATCTTGGCCAGAGTCCAGTATTCACAAACCACGAGGAGCCTCCTCCCACCTCATGTCGATGACTTGGCTCACGACCACGCTCGGCTGCGTCGCTTTTCCTTCTCCCAGCTCGTAGAGGAACAGCTTGAAGTCGCACACCACGGCCATCGCTCGCTGCCAGCCCTTCTTCACGCCCGTGGGCTTAGGAACCTAGGACACAAGGACACGAGTGAGGAGACAGGAGAGGAGACATGAGAGAGGAGACGAGAGTGAGGAGACATGAGAGGAGACATGAGAGAGGAGACGAGAGTGAGGAGACATGAGAGGAGACGTGTGAGGAGACATGAGAGGAGACGTGTGAGGAGACATGAGAGGAGACGTGTGAGGAGACATGAGAGGAGACATGAGAGGAGACGTGTGAGGAGACATGAGAGGAGACGTGTGAGGAGACATGAGAGGAGACGTGTGAGGAGACATGAGAGGAGACGTGTGAGGAGACATGAGAGGAGACGTGTGAGGAGACATGAGAGGAGACGTGTGAGGAGACATGAGAGGAGACGTGTGAGGAGACGTGTGAGGAGACATGAGAGGAGACGTGTGAGGAGACATGAGAGGAGACGTGTGAGGAGACATGAGAGGAGCGAGAGCCTTCAGGTATCAGGCTCCTCCTCTTTTATGAACCAGCTCCACCTTCAGTCCTGGAGGCTCCGCCCCTCATGGAGACTGAAGACTCTCCTCCTGATGGTCCGATAGTTAGAGTAGAGTACAGTAGAGTAAAGTAGAGTAACCTCCGCCTCACTCACCCGGACGTGGCCCTCGTAGGCCGTGCCGATGCCCCTCTGAGGGTCGATGCCCAGAGGACCCTTCGTCTGGTCCTGAGGAACCGGACACACCGCCGGAGCCTTGTCCGCACAGGTAACGTGGCAGGAGAAGTTACACACTGGGGGAGGAGAGAGACAGGTACAGGAGGAGAGAGACAGGTGAGGAGAGAGACAGGTACAGGGGAGGAGAGAGACAGGTGAGGAGAGAGACAGGCGAGGAGAGAGACAGGTACAGGAGGAGAGAGACAGGCGAGGAGAGAGACAGGTACAGGAGGAGAGAGACAGGCGAGGAGAGAGACAGGTACAGGGGAGGAGAGAGACAGGTGAGGAGAGAGACAGGCGAGGAGAGAGACAGGTACAGGAGGAGAGAGACAGGCGAGGAGAGAGACAGGTACAGGGGAGGAGAGAGAGGTGAGGAGAGAGAGAGGTGAGGAGAGAGAGAGGTGAGGAGAGAGACAGGTACAGGGGAGGAGAGAGACAGGCGAGGTGTTTAACTGCTCGTGGACCACATTAACAACCAAAAGAAGGCGTCTGTCTCTGCAGCCTGTCTCCCGGTGAGGAGTGGCGTCTCACCTTCACAGGTGCAGCCCTGCCGGATGAGCCCCACCATCAGGGAGGTGCACTGGTTGCACTTGGTGGGCGTGCTGAAGGACTTCACCACGAACTGATGCGCTCTGGGCTGCGGAGGCCAGAGGAAACGGGCGTGAGCGGACGAGAGAGAGAGAGAGCGGCGGCGTTAAGCGGCGGCTTGAGGAGGCGGCGCCTGACCTTGGGGGAGGAGCGCCCGATGCTGCCGTAGCCTCCCGAGCGCATGGTGGAGGTCTGCGCCGAGCGGGGGGGGTGGTCCATCAGCTGCACAACACACGACAACAAGCGCACCTTTCATTTACCTGTTTGACCATTTCAGGATGTGGGAGGCCGAGTGAGTCTCAGTGAGCGGAACACGTGGGCCCGTCGACTATCTGACATATCTACAACACACTCCTCATTATTCATATGCAGATCTACTGGGGAGAAGATAAGGAATTACATCCAGTCAGAAGTCCTCTTGTTCTTAGACACGCTCAAAGGCTGGGCTCACTTAGACATGTCCTTATTCTTTAAAGTAAAGCCCTGTTTTATTGATGAAGATGACATTAAGTGAATCATAAGTCTCTCCATAGTTCATGTGTAGTGACTATTCTCTGGTGAAGTGAAGTCTCATCTCCATGTTCTAGTGGTACATTGTGTTATCGCCTTAGAAGACGAGCAGAGGGGTAGAACCCCCTTGAAACGCTTTTTATGTGAGCGCAGCTGAAAACAGTTGTGCTATAAACCTGGCCTACATAAATATTTCAAATATAAATCATTACCTCTAACCTCGTCAATGTCTTGTATTTTATATTCATCTGATAAATAAAAGTGAGTTTTCTGGTTGACCCCAAACTCTTGAGTGGTAGTGTGTATAAGTGACGGGGGGGGGGGGGGGGGGGGGGGTCTGACCTCTATGGGCTCCATGTCACTCGCCACGGAGGGCGACCGCGAGCGGGACTTGAGGTGCGACTTCGGGTCGTCCTCTCTGGATGGAGTGTTGGACGGGGTGAAGTTATCCATGGAGTCCATCTGAGGGGAGAGAGGAAAGACAAAAAGAGGGAGGTGGATTTAGGAAAGAGGAGAACGAAGGAGGCGGAAGACGAGGAGGAAGGAGAGGACACAGAATGGATTGATAAAACAGACCAGGGAGCAGGACGCTGCTTCATGCTCAGCGGGTGCCACAATGAACAGATGGAAACCAACACGTGGTCCTGTCCACTGGACTTTAGAAAGACACAAAATAATAACCACCACCTCGTTACCGCGCCGAGCCATGCAGGGCCAGAGGACACACAGAGCCACACACAGGACACAGAGGACACACAGAGGACACACACAGGACACAGAGGACACACAGAGCCACACAGGACACAGAGCCACACAGAGCCACACACAGGACACAGAGGACACACAGAGGACACACACAGGACACAGAGGACACACAGAGGACACACACAGGACACACAGAGCCACACACAGGACACAGAGGACACACAGAGCCACACACAGGACACACAGAGCCACACAGAGGACACACAGAGGACACACACAGGACACACAGAGCCACACACAGGACACACAGAGCCACACACAGGACACACAGAGCCACACACAGGACACACAGAGCCACACAGAGGACACACAGAGGACACACAGAGCCACACACAGAGGACACACAGAGCCACACAGAGGACACACAGAGGACACACAGAGGACACACAGAGGACACACAGAGCCACACAGAGGACACACAGAGGACACACAGAGGACACACAGAGGACACAGAGCCACACAGAGCCACACAGCAGCAGGCAGTAGGTCACCAGAGCGTCAGAGAGGAGCTTACTCGTCTGCCTTTACTCCCCGGGCCAACGGAGGGAGAGCGCTTCAGAGGCAGGAGAGGCAGAGAGAGACGTCAGAAACACAGAGACACGGAGACACAGAGACACGGAGACATAGAGACACAGAGACACAGAAACACAGAGACACAGAGACACAGAGACACGGAGACACAAAGACACAAAGACACGGAAACACAGAGACACGGAGACATAGAGACACAGAGACACGGAAACACAGAGACACAGAGACACAGAGACACAGGAACATAAGAACACAGAACACAGAACACAGGAACATAAGAACACAGAACACAGAACACAGGAACATAAGAACACAGAACATAAGAACACAGAACACAGAACACAGGAACATAAGAACACAGAACACAGGAACATAAGAACACAGAACACAGAACACAGGAACATAAGAACACAGAACACAGAACACAGGAACATAAGAACACAGAACACAGAACACAGAACACAGAACACAGAACACAGGAACATAAGAACACAGAACACAGTTCAACAGGCTGAGGGTCCCAGGTCTTCCGTCTTCTTACCAACAGCTGTTGAGACAACCGGCTCAACCATGTTTACATTAGCTATAGATAAGTATTCATACATTAGTTTTAACTATTTAACCCTTACTTTATCTAACTATGTATCCATTACTTTATCTAACTATGTATCCATTACTTTATCTAACTATGTATCCATTACTTTAGCTAACTATGTATTCATTACTTTAGCTAACTATGTATCCATTACTTTAGCTAACTATGTATCCATTACTTTATCTAACTATGTATCCATTACTTTATCTAACTATGTATCCATTACTTTATCTAACTATGTATCCATTACTTTATCTAACTATGTATCCATTACTTTATCTAACTATGTATCATTACTTTATCTAACTATGTATCCATTACTTTATCTAACTATGTATCCATTACTTTATCTAACTATGTATCCATTACTTTATCTAACTATGTATCCATTACTTTATCTAACTATGTATCCATTACTTTAGCTAACTATGTATTCATTACTTTAGCTAACTATGTATCCATTACTTTAGCTAACTATGTATCCATTACTTTAGCTAACTATGTATTCATTACTTTATCTAACTATGTATCCATTACTTTATCTAACTATGTATCCATTACTTTATCTAACTATGTATCCATTACTTTAGCTAACTATGTATCCATTACTTTAGCTAACTATGTATTCATTACTTTATCTAACTATGTATCATTACTTTATCTAACTATGTATCCATTACTTTATCTAACTATGTATCCATTACTTTATCTAACTATGTATCCATTACTTTAGCTAACTATGTATTCATTACTTTAGCTAACTATGTATTCATTACTTTAGCTAACTATGTATCCATTACTTTAGCTAACTATGTATTCATTACTTTAGCTAACTATGTATCCATTAATTTTATATAACTATGTATCCATTACTGTAGCTACCTATGTATCAATTAATTTTAGCTTACTATATATTCTTTACTTTTAGCAAACTATTTCAACAATTTATCCATTAGTTTAGCTAACTATTAATATATTACTGTAGCTAACTATTTATCCATTAGTTTAGCTAACTATGTATCTATTACTTCAGTTAACTATATATCCTTTACTTTTAGCTAACTATTTCCACTATGTATCCATTGGTTTGACATCTATTGTTTCAGCCGTCTCTGTTGGTGAGCGTTGAGCCTTCAGCAGCACAAAGAGCTTCTTGTTCGAGCTGCAGCTCACTGCTTGTATTGAATGTAGTTCAAATCTGTCCATAGCAAAACATGTGAATGCATTACTATTAAATTAGAATGTGTCTCTCTATGTAAGTGGAGTTTAGTTTGAGCTCATAGGTCATGATTCGTTGCTCCAGGAGAACCTGGGGACAGGTGAGTTAGAGTCCCTCATGAGCCTCCTGACACCTGTCCGTCAGCCTCAGGTGAGCTGAGGACCGCGGGGGGAGAGACGAACACACGTGAGGGACGTAGGCTGGAAGCTGAACATGGACGTTCTCTCACGGGATACACAAAGGAGGAAACGGGAGAGACGGCCTTTAAAAAAAAATCACTGATCAACTAAAGTTGTAGCACCAAAAAGTTGATGTAGAAAAAACATCCCACTGGCCCAAAGGAACGCGGGCAGCAGAGTCACATGAGGAAAAACTAATCTACACTCTCTGCTCATAACATACTCAGACTACTACATTCAGCCACACACACACACACACACACACACACACACACACACACACACATCTACCTAATTAGGAGAAACTTACGTCTTCCCAAAACTCAATTAAAGAAGATGAGGATGAGGAGTAAGAGTCCTGAGCCCAGAGAATGAAGCGAGGAAACAACCAAACAGACAAACACAAATAAAGACCTCGAGAAATTAACACAAACAAAAAACAACAACGTAAAAGCGCGAAGATGAAAAGCCCCGAGCTGCAGAGTTATGAGGTTCATGAGGTTCATGAGGTCCGAGCTTCACGATCACAGATTAAAGTCTCCGTCGGCCTCCGTCCAGAATACTCACGTCGAACTGGTCGAGCGCCGAGGTCGGAGCGTTGAGGAAAGCCAAGAAGGAATTCTGGGAATCCTGGTGCTTCACGCCTTCAGACACAGAACACAGAACACAGGAGGTTAAGATGTGAGACATCAGAGGATCACAGGACGCTCCTCAGGAACATCGCATGGACATGGCACTACAACATGGCGGCTGACTCGCTATCCTCCGTTAGCGTGGCTCATGACGTGCCGTACGGGATGAGATGCATTTAGACGTCAACGTTCCTTAAATTGACACGGTCAGCGTCTCTTAACGTTTAGTTTCTTTTAACTTGGTTTTCTTTCTTATGTCGCTGCCTCGCTTGTCCAGTAAATAAAGTTTTAATATTTACAAAAATCATCCCATTTTCAATAATGTCACATATAATAATAATAATAATAATAATAATAATAATAAACAAGCTTATACAGACCGCTGTATTAAAAAAAACTTTTTCTCTGCATCAATCAAAGAGACGTTCATGCTCTAGGCCAGACATTATCAATATATTTGTCGTGTCGTCGCTGTGTCGCCAGTCGCGTCGCGGTCGCTGTCGCAGTGTCGTCGTCAGGTCGCCGCTGCGTCGTCGCTCGTCGTGTCGCGGTCGTCGTGCGCCATGTCGCGTCGTGGTCGCGTCGCTGCCGCCGCGTCGCGTCGTCGTCGCGGCCGCGTGCCGTGCGCGTGCCGTGCCGCGCGTCGTCGCGTGGTCCGCGGTCGCGTCGCGTCGTGCCGTGCCGCGTCGCCGCGGCCGTGCGTGCCGCGCCGCGTCGTCGCCGCGCCGCGGTCGCGTCGCGCCGCTGCGTCGCCGTGCCGCGTCCGTGCGGCTGCGCGCCGTCGCCGTGCCGCCGGTCGTGCCGCGGTCGCGCCGTCGCGTCGCGTCGCCGCCGCGGCCGTGCCGTGCCGTGCCGCGCCGCGGTCGTGCCGCGTCGCGCTGCGGCCGCCGTGCGCGTGCCGCGGCCGCGCGTCGCGCGCCGCCGCGTCGCCGCCGCGTCGCCGTGCCGCGGCCGCGTGCCGTGTCGCGTCGCCGTGCCGTGCCGTGCGCGCGCGCGCTGCCGCGCGGTCGTGGCCGTGCCGCGTCGCGGCCGTGCCGTGCCGTGCCGCGGTCCGCGGCGTGCCGCGTCGCGCGTCGCGGCCGCGTCGCGCGTCGCGGCCGTGCGTGCCGTCGTCGCGGTCAGGTCGCGGTCGCGGCCGCGGTCGTCGCGGTCGCGGTCGCGGTCGCGTCGCGGTCGTGTCGTGTCGTGTCGTGCCGTGCCGTGCCGTGCCGTGTCACACCTCTTCGTAGCCGCAGCTCCTCCGTCTCCTTCTTCAGCCGGTCGATCTCGGCCAGCAGGTCTTGGTTCTTGCTCTCCACATCCTGCAGTTTACTGGATCACAGACAACAGAGACTCACAGGATGTCCAACGTGTCAGAGATTTATTCTCTAAATCTGTCGTGTTTCTCCGTACCATTCCGTGGACATGTTGTCGGCCTTGACCTTGTGCAGCTCGTCCTGGATGCTCTGCTTGGCTCGGATCTCGGCGTCTAAGGCCGACTGCAGCTCCAGCCGGGCGGACATGTCCAGCTTGGCGAAGCGCCGCATCTTCCACGGCATGTCCTGAGGAACAGAGGGTTAGGGGCGGGGCACCAGGACGCGGGGTCCAACGCCGATGGAGCAACACTGAAGGTCACCACCTGTGTGTGTCTCTGTGTGTGTGAGTGTGTGTGAGTGTGTCACCGTGGCTCGTGCTCCCAGGCTGGTGTTCCTCAGCCCCTCCAGCTCCTCTGTCATCTTGGTGGCCAGCGCCTGCAGGTAACCCCGAGCGTCCTTCTCATCGCTCACCCTGACACGAGAAAACACACAACACACCTTCACATGAGGACACACACAAACACATCCCAGGGACACACACAACCACATCCCAGAGACATGCCGTCACCCATAACACTAAATACCGACAAAAAGAGACGATACAAAGACGTCGTATAACATTCCACCCACTAACTGATCCCCTTCCCTAGTGTGTCCCCTACAGCGGCACCGTTCCTCCACCAGGGGCCAATCACTAACTTCTTCTAGAAATGCATTCCAGACTTGGCATTTGTAGATGCACGTTTGGAATGGGAATGTGTGCATTGGTGTGTGTGTGTGTGTGTGTGCGTGTGCGTGTGCGTGTGTGTGTGTGACTGCGGGCCAACAGAGGGAGGCCGAGCAGCTGGCGAGGTGTCAGCTGCAGTGGGAGGGTGAAGCAGCACTGAGACCTTTGGAGGCATGTGAGGCATGCTGCAGTCATACCGAACGCACCCAACACACCGCGACACAGCACGGGTGTGTGTGTGAGTGTGTGTGTGAGTGTGTATGAGAGAGAGAGAGAGAGTGTGTGTGTGTGTGAGTGAATACAGCCGTCAATCAGCTTGTATCAAGCATTAATGGGGAAGTCTACGCCTCAGTACTGTGGACATTGGAGAAGGCGTGTGTGTGTTTGTGTGTGTGTTTTATATCCGTGTGTCTATAAGTGTGTGTGTGTGCCAGTATGTGTGTCTGTGTGTGTATGCATATGTGTCTGTGTGTGTGTGTATGCATATGTGTCTATGTGTGTGTGTATGCATGTGTCTGTGTGTGTGTAAGCATATGTGTCTATGTGTGTGTGTGTGTGTGTATGTGCGTCTACGCATGCGTGTCTATATCTGTGTGTATTTGCTTGTGTGTGTTTTTCTGTGTCTGTCTATGTCTGTGCCGTCTGTGTGTGTATCTGTGTGTGTCTATGCATGTGTGTTTATGTGTGTGTGTTTATGCATATGTGTCTCTGTGTGTGTGTGTGTGCGTGTGTGTGTGTGTTTATGCCTGTGTGTCTGTGTCTGTGTGTGTGTGTGTGTGTGTGTGTGTGTGTCTCTCTGTGTGTGTGTGTGTGTGTTTATGCCTGTGTCTCTGTGTGTGTGTGTGTGTGTCTCTGTGTGTGTGTGTGTGTGTGTGTGTGTGTGTGTGTGTGTCTCACCATTGGATGATCTCTGTGATCTGGGCCTCCCAGTGAGCGACGCTCTCCTTCTTGTCGGCCAGCTCCCTCATCTCGTCCTCCAGCTGCCGGTTGGAGCCGCTCACCTTCTCAAACATGCTGGTCAGCTGAGGGACACACACACACACACACACACACACACAGACAGCAACAGACACACACAGACACACAGTGATGAAGACAGACATCGTATAGAGTCGTAAATCTGTCACTAACATCTCTAACTCAGTACATCAAAGTACGTCTTCACTGTTTGTGTTTTCTCTTAGTTTTGGAGTCTGAATTAAAACGTCACGCTAGTGGATCCCATTTCAAATGAGGCCCCGGGCCCAGATGTGACGGAGCGCCACACAGATGTGACGGATGCACTTGAATGCATCGTAGCTGGTTTTGCTCTCGGCTGACACGCAGCGCCTCCTTTGAAAGATAAGACTCTGAACAATAACATTTTCTCTCTCCGAACGTACCGAAGGTTTTTAAACCACACGGCCGGATCTAATCTGCTGATCCGAGTCCTCCAGCTTCTCCAAATACCATCTCTCACGATGTGAAATAACAGAATAATACATTAGCTGTGATGTACGGTGTGTGCTTCGGTCCGGCCGCGTCGGCTCCATCCCATCGGAGACGCTTGTAAAAGCAACACGCTCACATTTGATTCCATATGTCAAAACCCTGGGCCTTTGTTTAAATTGGGAGCCTCTTGAACTTCTGAGAGTCACGTCCAAAGTCAACAGACGAGTGCAGAGCGCCGCTCCGTCCTGCTGCCGTCTGTACGGGGCGGACGGAGATGTCTTTGGCATCGCCGGAGGAATGTGGGAAAGGGTTGGGACGCCTGGGGCTCGGGAACGGTGTCCTCTGGTGTGTGTGTGTGTGTGTGTGTGCGTGTGCAAACTCGTATCTCACCTTATCCAGTTCACTGGACAGCTTCTTATTCTCCTCGGTGAGCACGACTCGCTCCCTCTCGTACTTCTGCTTGTACTCCGTCTCAAACTCCTCCCGCTCGCTTTGGCTGGAGGAGGACACACACACACCCACACACACACACACACCCACACCCACACCCACACCCCCACACCCACACCCACACCCACACACACACACACACACACACACAGAGTGTTAAGCTTCTCACTCGGTTCACTTAGTTCTTCACAGCTGTAAACCCGATCTGGACTTCCTCTCCGCCGCCTCGTCCTCCGTCGCCGTGCCGACGCTCCGGTGGCGTTCGCGCACATCAAAGGCCTGGTGCTAAAACCAGGTCCACATGACTCCCAACACATGAATGACTTTGATGTCGGGTCCGTGAGCTCCGGGGCTCTAAAGCCTTCTGCCACTAACATGGGATCAATCCAGCGGTTGTCAACATGGGATCAAGATTAAATATAAACACGTTTCCATGGTGATTCCATCCAGAAATCAACCCTAAATGTACATAAACCTACGTAAATGATATTACGTCTGGATTAAAACACAGATTTGCACTTTAGTAGCACTTGAATGGCTCTTATTGTGGTACTTTTGTAGTTTGACTATGATGAGGAAATGTTACTTTCTGTATTCTTGTTGTTCTTAGTTTGTCCTCCAGGTTGAAATGCACTTCTTGTGAGTCTCTCTGGATAAAAGCATCTGCTACATGACATGTAATGTAATGTAAATATGTAAAATAACCACGTGCGAGCTCGACGGCGCTGATTGGCTCGGCAGGTCATCCACAAGTCATTATGCACCTCCTCAGAAGGAGGGGTCAACATGGAGAGTCATGTAGTATCCTACAAAGAGGTTCCTCCTCTGGTTGGGTCAAGAGCAGCTTGACTACTACAGCCTCAGAACATGAGAATAAAACATGAAGGGAAGCAGAACGGCGTCCCGACGTGGAGCATTAGGCCGCACCTCTCCCGGCGCGTCTTGTCCAGCTTGTCCTTGAGCATCAGGATCTCCTTCTGCAGCGCCAGCTGCTGGCCCTCGGCGTCACGCAGCTCCTTGCGCAGCGCCTTCAGCTCGGAGCCGTGCTGCGCCTCCCTGCGCGCCAACTCCTCCTCGTACAGGAGCGTCTTCTTCTCCAGGTCCCCCCGGAGCCGGCACACCTCCTGGCTCTGGTCCGAGGCCGGGGCGGAGGAGGAGCCGGCCTGCTTCAGCTGGGGGGGTGTGGGGGAGGAGGGGGGGACGACAGTGGAGGGGTGAGGAGGGAAAAATGTACCAGAACACCAGGCGGATGATATGAGAAATGATATGAAACTCTAAACTACATTTACCTCAAACTTATTATCACTATTACAAGATATTTAGCTCAGGCTGCATCTTTGGACTCTGAGACCGGAGACCAGCTCAGAACGCATCAACCATCAATGATGAGCTGCAGGAACCAGGACCTCGTGGCCCCGCCCCCTACAGACTAACAGGACCTCTTGGCCCCGCCCCCTACAGACTAACAGGACCGCTTGGCCCCGCCCCCTACAGACTAACAGGACCTCGTGGCCCCGCCCCCTACAGACTAACAGGACCTCGTGGCCCCGCCCCCTACAGACTAACAGGACCTCGTGGCCCCGCCCCCTACAGACTAACAGGACCTCGTGGCCCCGCCCCCTACAGACTAACAGGACCTCGTGGCCCCGCCCCCTACAGCCTGACCCAGGATGTGCGTTCACCAACCTTCAGCCCCTCCAGCTCCTCCTCCAGCTGCCTGCTGTACTGCTCGCTGCGCTCCCTCAGCTTCCTCTCCTTCTGCGCCTCCGCCGACTGCTCCTCCGCCTGCGCCTGCGTCTGTTTGGTGCAGAGACGCCGGTTCAGTTCCCGTCTTACCGTGTGACGTCGTGTCTGACCTACAGGGGGCCGCGGGGGGGGGGGGGGAGAACTCTACCTCCTTCTTGGCCCTCTCGGCCTTCCGGACCTCAAGGCGGAGCGCCTCGACCTTCTGACCCTGGCTCTCCATCTCCTCCTCCTTGTCTCGCAGCTGGCGGGCGAGGCGCTGCTTCACCGACCTGGGGGGGAGGTTCAGTCAGGGGGGGGAGACCATGGAGCAACTCTACTAGGATCCAGGTCTAAATGTACCTGAAGTCTGTGAGCCTCTCGTTCAGCTCAGAGAACTCCTGCATGGCCAGCTTCCTCTGGCTGTGGGCTTCCTTCAGCTCCTTGGACTGAGCCTTCAGCTTCTCGTTGGCCTCCAGGAGGTCCTGGACGGGGAGAAGGGGGGTGTAAATACACAATAAGCTCCATACAGGTTTAATCAACCTTTTTAAAATCAAGTTCCACCTTGTGCATGTCGTCCTTCTCCTGCGCGACGCTCTTCATCCGTCTCTCCAGAGTCTTGGCGTGTTTGGATGAGTCCTCCAGGTCTCTGCGGGCCAACGACACGTCCTCCAGCTGCTTCTCCAGGTGGCCTGAGTCTGAGACGCACACGCACACGCACACACACACAGAGACACACACACACACACACACACAGAGACACACACACACACACACACACACACACACACACACACAGAGACACACACACACACAGAGAGAGACACACACACACGTTTTAAATGCAATGAACATTTAGTTTTCCCCTTGGGTTGGCTGATGTATGAAAATATTTGCTCATTTGGCTACTATAGTACTTTAGTAGTACTATAGTACTCCAGAGTACTCCAGAGTACTAGTGAGCTGAACTGACCAGCGATCTGCTTCTTGAGGATGTCGATCTCCGTCTGCAGACTCCTGATCTCGCCCTCCTTGGTGCCGGTGGGGGGGCCCCCCCCCATGGAGGCGGTGGGGGGGCCGTCGCCTGCTGGGTGCTGCAGGTTCTGCACCGTCTGAGTGGCCTCTGCAACCAGCGGGAAGCAGGCGTCAGTTCTGAGCTACACTTTAGAGACTCTCTGCTGCCCCCAGTGGACCAATGGAGCGCTCTCTGCTGCCCCCAGTGGACCAATGGAGCGCTCTCTGCTGCCCCCAGTGGACCAATGGAGCGCTCTCTGCTGCCCCCAGTGGACCAATGGAGCGCTCTCTGCTGCCCCCAGTGGACCAATGGGAGCTCCTCACCTTGCAGCTTGCGGCTCAGCTCCAGTTTCTCCTGCTCCAGGCGGCGGATCCTCCTCTCGTAGGCCTCCGTGGCCAGGCTGTCCTCCAGGCTGCGCTGGACATCCAGGTCCAACTGGTCCCGGCCCGCCGGACCCGGCTCCCCCGCCAGCTGGCGCAGGCAAGACCGGTCGGATAGGGAACTACGTGGGGGGGGGGGGGGGAGGGAGAGAGAGAGAGAGAGAGGGGAAGAGGCATGAGGACAGGGCCGGAGAGGATGGGTGATAAATGTGGATACATAAGCGTCAAGGCGTTTAATAGTATTTAATAGAATTATGAACGTTCATGAAGGGAAACAGCAGGAGAGGAGAGAGAGAGAGAGAGAGAGAGAGAGATGAGTAGAGAGGATGTTGAGTCATGGAGGAAGGAGAGGGAGGAGAAGGAAGCGACAAAGGAAGATGGAGAGAGAGAAATAGATGGAGAGGAGAGGAGAGGAGAGAGAGGAAAAGCCGTCATCACTGAGTCTTAGAGAGAAGACAGAAGTTGGTGCTTTGTTGCCTTCAGTGAGAAAAACTACAGATTCTGTTTTATCTCAAAGTCTAAATTTAGGCAATAGAATCCATGTCACTTACCATTTGCTGGTGTAGGTGAAGCCCACGAAGGGCAGGTGGTGGCCGGAGAAGGCCGTGTGAGAGGGGGGGGGCATGGTCTCCTGAAACACAAGCAGCGTGACACACGTGAGACTTCAACCCCCATGGCGACGCCATGGCGACGCCATCGTGGGCGCCGGGAACACGACCCCTCACCGAGTTCTTCAGGCAGTCGTCGTCCACGTCGAAGTTGGAGGTGTCGGTGGGACTGCTGACCTCGGGGATGTAGGGCGCCTCGCACGCCAGAACGTTCTCCCAATCGATGCCTGAACACAACGCGGACGACAGAGTTAGTGACAGACCGCCCGGGGGTTAAGAAGCAGCGCGGAGCAGCGGCACGCCGTCAGCTCTGGTCACATGACCTCCGGGGGGGGGGGGGGGGGGGGGCCTCTCATGAGCATCGCCACCTGGTGCCAACAATACAGGATCCACAATATGATGGAGGACAGCATCATGTCACATCTATTAGAAGACTGGTGGGGTACCAAATCAGACACACACACACACACACAGATATACACACAGAGAGAGAGACTCACACA
>CM070101.1:417500-577500 GCA_036178185.1 Liparis tanakae | reverse complement strand
TGACCCTCACATGGCTCTCATCTCGTCTGTCCACCCTGAACTACATTGCTCCGACTTTTGTAGTTTTAGAAAGACAAGACAACACACACACACACACACACACACAGCGTCTGTGTTACATTACATCTGTGTTCATAGAGGTATGGAAAATTATACTGCTGTAATTGTCTCTCTCTCTCTCTCCCCCTCCCTCCCTCTCTCTCCCCCTCTCTCTCTCCCTCTCTCCCTCCCTCTCTCCATCACCTCTCTTCAGCTGCTCCATCATGTCCACCTGCTGATCTTTTCACATCCTCATATTATTATGACAATACCGATTAGCGCCACTAGGGCCGTCCAGCTGACATTAGGCTGTAGAAAGGAGGCGTGTGTGACGTGTCGTCTTGTAGATGATGTGCAGGTGTGTTCATCGCTCCGCCTGCTCCTCACCTGTGGACGTAGTGGAGCTGGTGGACGGAGTCGATGGCCAGCACCATCTCGGCCAGGTAGAAGCGGGCCATCTCCTCCGGCAGCCGGTCCTCAAACTTACTGAGCAGAGTCAGCAGGTCTCCTCCCACGTAGTAGTCCATGACCAGGTACTGGAGACGGAGGAGAGACGGAGGAGAGACAGAGGAGAGACAGAGGAGAGAGAGAGGAGAGAGAGGAGAGACAGAGGAGAGAGAGAGGAGAGAGAGAGGAGAGACAGAGGAGAGACAGAGGAGAGAGAGAGGAGAGAGGAGAGAGAGAGGAGAGACAGAGGAGAGACAGAGGAGAGACAGAGGAGAGAGAGAGGAGAGAGACAGGAGAGAGAGAGGAGAGACAGAGGAGAGAGAGAGAGAGACAGAGGAGAGACAGAGGAGAGAGAGAGAGGAGGAGAGGAGAGAGAGAGAGAGGGAGAGAGAGGAGAGAGGAGAGAGAGAGAGAGAGGAGAGAGAGGAGAGAGAGAGGAGAGAGAGAGGAGAGAGAGGAGAGAGAGAGAGGAGAGAGAGGAGAGAGAGAGGAGGAGAGTGAGGAGAGAGGAGAGAGAGAGGGAGACAGAGGAGAGAGAGAGGAGAGAGGAGAGAGAGAGGGAGAGAGAGGAGAGAGAGAGGAGAGAGGGAGACAGAGGGAGAGAGGAGAGACAGAGAGAGAGAGAGAGGAGAGGGAGAAGAGAGGAGAGAGAGGAAAGAGGAGAGAGAGAGGAGAGAGAGGAGAGAGAGAAGAGAGAATAAAGAGGAGAGGGAGAGAGAAGAGAGAGAGAGAGAGAGAGGAGAGACAGAGGAGAGAGAGGAGAGAGAGGAGGAGAGACAGAGGGAGAGAGAGAGGGAGAGAGAGAGGGAGAGAGAGGAGAGAGAGGAGAGACAGAGGGAGGAGAGGAGAGAGAGAGAGAGGAGAGGAGAGAGGGAGAGAGAGGAGAGAGGAGAGAGGAGAGAGAGAGAGGGAGACAGAGGAGAGACAGAGGAGAGAGAGGAGAGAGACAGAGGAGAGAGAGAGAGAGGAGAGAGGAGAGAGAGGAGAGACAGAGGAGAGAGAGGAGAGAGAGGAGAGAGAGAGAGAGAGAGGAGAGAGAGAGGAGAGACAGAGGAGAGACAGAGGAGAGAGAGAGGAGAGAGAGAGGAGAGAGAGAGGAGAGAGAGAGGAGAGAGAGAGGAGAGAGAGGAGAGAGAGAGGAGAGAGAGGAGAGAGAGAGGAGAGACAGAGGAGAGACAGAGGAGAGACAGAGGAGAGAGAGAGGAGAGAGAGAGAGAGAGGGAGAGAGAGGGAGAGAGAGAGGAGAGAGAGAGGAGAGAGAGAGAGGAGAGAGAGAGAGGAGAGAGAGGAGAGAGAGAGAGGAGAGAGACAGAGGAGAGACAGAGGAGAGAGAGAGAGAGGAGAGACAGAGGAGAGAGAGAGGAGAGAGAGAGGAGAGACAGAGGAGAGACAGAGGAGAGACAGAGGAGAGAGAGAGGAGAGACAGAGGAGAGAGAGGAGAGACAGAGGAGAGACAGAGGAGAGACAGAGGAGAGAGGAGAGACAGAGGAGAGAGAGAGGAGAGAGAGAGGAGAGACAGAGGAGAGAGACAGGAGAGACAGAGAGCAGGTGAGACGCACGTCTGGAGACGGGTTTCAGGACAAGACAGACAGATTTTAAGAAAACTAGGGAAAAAAACATTAAAATGATGTGACTTTATTAATGAGATAAACTCCGTAAAGACGGAGCAGGAGGCGGGGCTGAGAGGCGGAGCAGGAGGCGGGGCTGAGGGGCGGAGCAGGAGGCGGGGCTGAGGGGCGCACGGCCGCGGTCTAGAGGTCTAGAGGTCTAGAGGTCTGGAGGTCTGGAGGTCTGGAGGTCTGGAGGTCTGGAGGTCTGGAGGTCTGGAGGTCTGGAGGTCTGGAGGTCTGGAGGTCTGGAGGTCTAGAGGTCTAGAGGTCTGGAGGTCTGGAGGTCTGGAGGTCTGGAGGTCTGGAGGTCTGGAGGTCTGGAGGTCTGGAGGTCTGGAGGTCTGGAGGTCTAGAGGTCTAGAGGTCTGGAGGTCTAGAGGTCTGGAGGTCTGGAGGTCTGGAGGTCTGGAGGTCTGGAGGTCTGGAGGTCTGGAGGTCTGGAGGTCTGGAGGTCTGGAGGTCTGGAGGTCTGGAGGTCTGGAGGTCTGGAGGTCTGGAGGTCTGGAGGTCTGGAGGTCTGGAGGTCTGGAGGTCTGGAGGTCTGGAGGTCTGGAGGTCTGGAGGTCTGGAGGTCTGGAGGTGTTATTCAGGAGGAGAAGCTCCATCGCTCCGTGTTTCGTCGTGTTTCATGTTGTCCGGAGATGAAGACAAGCATCCACACGTTATGGGAACGTCAGAGAAGACACGGTCCATTAGTCATGTGGGACAAACAGAGGCGTTTCCATGTCCCATTAAGCCCACAGACTGAGCAGACAGCAGCAGCCAGCCGAGGGTTTCCAGGCAGCTTTCCTCCTGCAACGCTTCAAAGCGCACATCAAAACATAATGTGCGAGTTGAAACGCGGCCACCGAGACAAATGTACCGGGAAAGAAATGCAGGGAGAGCAGAATGTAGTCGGCACTGCGGTTCACACAGATCTGTGAGGGGGAACAGAGAGGAGTCATGGGACAGAGGGAAGAGACTCGTCTTCACCCGGATGAGCGTGAACCTCCGAGCTCCTCAGACGCTCAGAGCCTCGAGGGGGAGCACCGACTGAAATCCAGGAGCAATTAAATAGAAATTGGGGGCATTTGTTTTATTATTTTTGAAATAACATTTAACCTTTGTTCAAAAAGTTTTAAATATATTTATTCAGGCTTACAGTATTTGAGCAATTGTCATTAAAAATGTCAATAAGACTTTAAGGCAGTAGTCTACAGATTTAAACTGTTTTCTTAGATTTCCTATCGAAAAAAAACATTCAAATGTATTCATATTTATTTGTGGTTATTTTTTGTTATTACAACTAAGAATTATGAACTTAAGAACTTATTTATTCTTTTTTTTTATAATTCCAAATTATTTGGGGCAGTTTTGTCAGAGACAGAGAGAGAGAGAGAGAGAGAGAGAGAGACAGAGGGAGAGAGACCCAGACTCTGGGGCTGTGCGTGGTGGTGAGCAGTGAATGTGCTGGTCAGCGTCTGGCCGCTCCGCCCTCCAGGAGCTGCAGGTGGAGCGACTCAGCAGAAGTCTGTGGCTGTAGCTTTGGAAAGTACCAGGATGAATGTGCTGAAGAAGAGGAGGATCAGCGGAGGTGAAGACTCCACCGAGATCAGCCCTGGCAGAGGGATTCATGGGAATACACTTCTGAAGGCTGGGGGGGGAACAACAACTAGCTGCTTATGGACACACACACACATAAAGACAGACACACACACACATAGAGACACACACACACATAAAGACAGACACACACACACATAGAGACAGACACACACACACATAAAGACAGACACACACATAAAGACAGACACACACACACATAGAGACACACACACACACACATAGAGACACACACACACATAAAGACAGACACACACATAAAGACAGACACACACATAAAGACAGACACACACACACATAGAGACACACACACACATAAAGACAGACACACACATAAAGACAGACACACACACACATAAAGACACACACACACATAAAGACAGACACACACACACATAGAGACACACACACACATAAAGACAGACACACACATAAAGACAGACACACACACACATAAAGACAGACACACACACACATAGAGACACACACACACACACATAGAGACACACACACACATAAAGACAGACACACACATAAAGACAGACACACACATAAAGACAGACACACACACACATAGAGACACACACACACATAAAGACAGACACACACACACATAGAGACACACACACACATAAAGACAGACACACACATAAAGACAGACACACACACACATAAAGACACACACACACACACATAGAGACACACACACACACACACACACACACACACACACACAGACACACACAGACAGACAGACAACACACACACACAACACACACACACACACACACACACACACAACACACAACACAGACACACACATAAAGACAGACACACACACACATAAAGACACACACACACACACGTACCAGGTTGTTGTCGTCCTGGAAGGCGTAGTGCAGGGTGGTGATCCACTGGCAGTCCCCGTTCACCAACACGTCTCTCTCCTCCCGGAAACACGCCGTCTGGAACACGCAGAGGGTCACGTGACTGCTGCTGTCCACGGCCACATGGGAGGAGCTACCGCTAGCTCACGCCGCTACCGCTAGCTCACGCCGCTACCGCTAGCTCACGCCGCTAACGCTAGATCACGCCGCTACCGCTAGCTCACGCCGCTAACGCTAGCTCACGCCGATAACGCTAGATCACGTCGCTACTGCTAGCTCATGCTGCAAACGCTAGCTCACTCCGCTACCACTAGCTAGCTTCTAGGTATGTGCTCCACCCTGTAGACGTATGGATGCTTATAGCCTCTAGGTATGTGCTCCACCCTGTAGACGTATGGATGCTTATAGCCTCTAGGTATGTGCCCCACCCTGTAGACGTATGGATGCTTATAGCCTCTAGGTATGTGCCCCACCCTGTAGACGTATGGATGCTTATAGCCTCTAGGTATGTGCTCCACCCTGTAGACGTATGGATGCTTATAGCCTCTAGGTATGTGCTCCACCCTGTAGACGTATGGATGCTTATAGCCTCTAGGTATGTGCTCCACCCTGTAGACGTATGGATGCTTATAGCCTCTAGGTATGTGCCCCACCCTGTAGACGTATGGATGCTTATAGCCTCTAGGTATGTGCTCCACCCTGTAGACGTATGGATGCTTATAGCCTCTAGGTATGTGCTCCACCCTGTAGACGTATGGATGCTTATAGCCTCTAGGTATGTGCTCCACCCTGTAGACGTATGGATGCTTATAGCCTCTAGGTATGTGCTCCACCCTGTAGACGTATGGATGCTTATAGCCTCTAGGTATGTGCTCCACCCTGTAGACGTATGGATGCTTATAGCCTCTAGGTATGTGCTCCACCCTGTAGACGTATGGATGCTTATAGCCTCTAGGTATGTGCCCCACCCTGTAGACGTATGGATGCGTCTGTGATTTAGTGCAGTCCTGACATGATTGGTAGACTGTGGTTGTGCAATGCATCGCCTTGCGATGCGTTCCCCACCCCGTCCTCCTCCGGCTGCTCTTGCACTGTGACGGTCATAATGTGAGCGTGAGTATTTTAAGACGTGTTCAGAGCGTTGCTGTGGGCCCTCTGCACTGTTCCCCGTGTCGAGGCGTGAGCGTGCACACATCAGGGAACAGTTTTGTCCGGTGGCGTTCGAGGCCTGAAGATCGGACGACTCGGGGGAGCAGCAGGAATGTGAGCCCTTCAGGAGGAGGCCAGCGAGGCGGCGAGGCGGCGCGTGCGGCGACACGTCCTGCGAGCGTTGAGCAACGCAGGACGACGGAGCTTTCCAACAGCAGCCTGGGGAGAGAGTGACGCTCACCTCGGCGCGCTTCAGCATCTCCCACTTGTTGAGGATCTTCATGGCGAACACCTTGTCCGTGTTTCTCACTTTCACGACGGCGACCTGCAGAAGAGGAGAAGAGGAGAAGAGGAGAAGAGGGCGGCGCGTTAATGAGACGCTGAGAGAGAATGTGACGCGCGGACGAGCGGGAAGAACACGGGAATGATTCAGCATCTCCAGAGAGGGACACGACGCGTCTGAGAGGATCGTTCACCGCAGCTCGGAAAACAACACGCGGACGATTTAGAAGCAGCAGCAGAAACCTTTAGGGTGACCCGAGAGGAAGAACGCTGTAATAATAATAATAACGCCTAAAATCAAAATATGCCGAGTCTCTTTCTACTTCACTTAGAGATACATGACGTTTGTATATGTTCACGTTGTCACAGCGCCACCTACTGGCTCAACTGGAATTGGTCGAATCCGCCCCAAACTTGATACGACAGTCAAAGCGCCCCCTGCTGGCCAAAGGCAATCAGCCTAAAGCGCATCGGGTTCACACCTCATTTACACGACGAGGTCTAGACTTCAGGAAAAGACCCGGGAAGCATGTGTGAGTTCACATCGTCACACTCATCAACCCACACAAATAAATCAGAAAGAAAACGATGACATCATCTTAGAACAACATCCTGGTTGACAGGAAGCAGTTGAAAAAAGAAGAGATGATTGGAAGAAGACGGGAGGAAGGAGAAGAGATGGGAGGAAGGAAGGAGAAGGTGACAGAGTAGAGCCAAGAAGGGGACGGGAAGTGACCCGGATACTGAGGTCCTGAGCTAAAGGGCCAGCAGATGCACCTGGATCTGGATCCACCCCCCGCACTGGGCCTCACACGTGACTCATGCTTCCCACCAGCGACGCCTGCAGCGCGACTCATCGGGAGACTCATCCGCGTTCTCTCACTATCGGGACATTGAGACTCGATATCTCCTCAGACTGGAGCAGAACTGGACAGAACGTGGAGCGTACCCGCCTCAGGTCTCAGCTCTCCCCTCCTGCTCATCCTGGCCTTCGTGTCCCGTCTCAAAGCCATAAAAGACATCTCTCCCCTCACTGATTACCGCCATGACAGACTCTCTGGCTCTGGTTCCCGTTTGGCCAAACAAGGAGCTGCCGAGGCGCTGCGCTCGCTGCCTCCTTCGTGTTCTTCCAGGATTCTAGTCTCAAAAGGAGAACGCCTGTTTCTCATGGGGGCTTTGCCCTGGTTAATTGTGCATGAAATAAGCACGTTTTGGACTTAATAATAAAACATACAGGCACGTAGACGGACGGACAGGAACGTGTACGAGCGCTGCGACTGAGCGTGCACACGCAGGAGAAGGGAACACAGCGCCCGGTGCAGCAGAGGGTCTGCAGCCCATTAAACGAGCTGGGGAATGCTGCTAATGCAATACAATGATAACATTCCTGCAGTGTTTGGATTTCCCCTAGTGAGGAGTGGAGGGAGGGGGGGAGTCCTTCTCTCCTTCTCTCACTGTTCCTCCCTCCTCCTCCCGGCGGCGTGGTGTCGGCTGCAGGCCCAGGGACCGACGACGGGACGCTTCACGCCACGACGCGTACGTCAAAGGGTCGTCCTCGTTGTTTGCCGTTTGGCTTTCTGTTTGTTTGAGTTCCCTGAGAGGTCAACCGAGTCCTTAAATGTGGTTTTATCAGTTTGGAGACTCACCACAGCAGCTGCAGCAGCTGATCTAATTATTCCAGAGGGCCAAGTAAGGACTGAAAACACTCCGGCTATCTGAGAGGCGTACAGCGAGTACTCCAGGTCTCTCTCCTCCCTCCTGACTCGAGTATTGGATCCTCACTTTGCTGTCCGTCTCTTTTCCGCTCCGTTGGGATGTCTGGGCTCAGTTTTCTTCAAAGTCGCCAAAAGTGACGACACACGCGGGGCGGCTGAGGGTCAGAGGTCAGCAGGTCCGTCTTCCAATCAGAGAACCGGAGGTTCAATCCTCGCCCTAGTCGATGTGTCCTTGAGCAAGGAGGTCCTGAAGGGTTCTTCCCTTTTCCCCCCTGAAGGGTTATTTGGGAGTTTTTCCTGGTCCGATGTGAGGTTTTGGGTCAGGATGTCTATGTGTACAGACTGTAAAGCACCCTGAGACTAATTAGTAATTTGTGAAACTGGGCTCTACAAATAAAGTGAATTGAATTGACCCCGAATTGCTCCCGTAGTAGTGTGTGAATGTAAAGTGTCTTTGAGAACCTTAAAGGCGCTATATGAATCAAATGGATTATTATTCAATAAAATGACATTTTATTGAGGCCTTCCCAAAACACACATTTTTCCGCATGTGTGCGATCTGACCTCAGGTCAGTGGAAGCGTCTCGGGTCTAAGACGGACCCATAACAGTTTGGTTTCATTTCAGCTCGTGTTGTAATATTTACTGCCGTTGTAGAAAAGATGCTTTTATTTGATCGATGGTTCTTCTTAGTGGAGGATCTTTGGCGTTCAGGTGGTTCCACTGAGGGCGAACGCGTGGAGGCGGGGCTCTCATGTGTTTAGTCAATCTGCCTTCATCCCCTTCACATCGAAGACGAGCGAAGCTGGATATCAGCAGCCAAAGGAGGAGGCCGGGTCTCTGCTGCCTCTGGTTTCATGAACCTCTCGGTAGCTTCCGGAGGCTCTGGAGCCTGAAGCACAGCTGACACTGGAATGTTACACAAGGCACTCCATGGGGAGCACACACACACACACACACACACACACACACACACACACACACACACACACACACACACACACACACACACACACACACACACACACACACACACACACACACACACACACACACACACACACACACACACACACCTCGCATACCAGCACTCCCTGCTAGTGAGCACATTGCTCTGTGTGCGTGTGCGTGTGTGTGTGTGGGGGGGGGTCTGTATGGCACTGCAGCCTCATGCTGCAAGGGTAGGTGTGCCGCGATCCGCCTGCATTCTCCTCCGTCTCCCTCACCTGAGAGTGTTTCAAAAGGAACTCAGGAATGTGCTCTCCTGTGTTTGCACAGGCGAGGGAAGAACTCCTCCAGAGGACGGTGAGTGGCGGGGGGGCGGGAGGATCCCCACCGGGCCTGAGACCGGGCCTGAGACCGGGCCTGAGACCGGGCCTGAGACCGGGCCTGAGACCCCCGATGGAGGCGGGGCGCGAGGCGAGAGGGGTCTGCCCGCAGGTCTGTGCAGGATTACGCAAGAGGCTGCGGGACCAGGACACCTGTCCCGGCGACATTCCCCAGCGTTGACATCACGACCTGAAACCCAGCGACACGCCTCCCCCGGGCGGACAGGAAACCCGGCGCGCTGCAAGCTTTCACCGGTTCTTTCCACGAGTTGTGGGTTCAATGTGAAAGAAGAACAAACTCTTTTGCGTTGTTTCCTCGCGCTGCAGCGTAGAAGCGGTCGCTCGCTCTTTAGAGCTCGGCGTTTGGAGGTCGAAGGGGCGGCTATCGCCCCGGAGACGTCGCCCGAGAGCGAGACGCGGAGAACACAACGCATTCGCTCCAGATGAACCCTGAGCCGCGGCGTACAGGAGAGAGGAAGATGAGGAGGAGGAGGAGGAGGAGGAGGAGGAGGAGGAGGAGGAGGAGGAGGAGGAGGAGGAAGAATGGATGCTGCTGGGTTCACAGCGTGTACAGAAACCAGGCGGGGCGTTACCTCTCCGAACGCTCCTCGTCCGATCACCTTCAGGATCTCAAAGTCTTCCTTGTGGAGGCGCATCTGCTTCACTTTGGAAGTGAAGGGTTTGGCTGTGGAGAGAAGGAGACAGGCTTTAGGAAACAGGACACACAAGAGGAGACAAGCTTAAATGTCTTCACAAGTTAAAATGAAATAAAATCAGAATCGGGTCTCGATGTGTGATGAAAACAGCATCCGACACCAGGCCAGTAACCATGGAGACGTTTGCTTTAAGCTCGTATCGACCAGCTGGACACCATCAGCTGAACTCAGGCAGGAGATGAAGTCTCACTAATTATCAAAAGCTTCATCATGATCGATACTCTATTGATTCGTTGGACAACGATAGAATATTTGCCGATATTATAAATGATTTGCATTGATTCCACCTCATTCACAGGCGTGTGACCTGAGTCAACACCACACGCCCACTTCATGCATCATATGAGCTCTCAACAGCATCTCCGATAAGATGAGTCATCACGGGGCTCCTGCAGACGTGTGAATGAAAAACAATCAGAGAGTCGAGCAGGTCCACCTGAGAGCTGCTCCTTCAGCACACAGCAGGTGGCAAGACACAGGAGGTGAGCTTGGATATGGAACACACACACACACACACACACAGTACAAACCTCATCCACATAGTTATGTGATCACCTTCTAGGGACCCACAATAATCCCTCACTAGTCTCTCACTAGAGTCTGCAATGACGTTCTAAATGACCACCTGGACCCCTCTGTGTCTCACATGACCCCTCTGTGTCTCACATGACCCCTCTGTGTCTCACATGACCCCTCTGTGTCTCACATGACCCCTCTGTGTCTCACATGACCCCTCTGTGTCTCACATGACCCCTCTGTGTCTCACATGACCCCTCTGTGTAACACATGACCCCTCAGTGTCTCACAGGGAGGCTACATGGTAACGCTAGCTGCCGTTAGCATCTGGTAGTGCTCCTGGTGGGAACGGGGCCTTGGGAGGGATCTGAGAGTCGTTCTCTCACAAAGCTCAACAGATTCCATCTCTGGCGTTTCCCTCATTTGTAGAGAGCCATTCAACCACTTCCTGGTTTACATGATCCCAGCATGCCGAGGAGAGCCGGGACCAGCATTCCGGTGACGCCGATTGTCTGATAACAGATTTTGGGGGAATTTAAAAAGTAGTCTGCTCGTCTATGATGATGCAGCACTTGTAAACATCACGCTTAACTGTTATTTGGGCGTGTGATCCAGCTTCAGGACACCAGCAGGAGTCGGCCTCAACGATGACCACCGAGCCAAGAACAACAACTAAATCGGTCTCGCAAAGAATACTCATGTTTACTTCATCCCATGTTACCCCACTAGAGAGCTTGTAGTACCATGTTACCCCACTAGAGAGCTTGTAGTACCATGTTACCCCACTAGAGAGCTTGTAGTATCATATTTACCTACTAGAGAGCTTGTAGTATCATATTTACCCACTAGAGAGCTTGTAGTATCATATTTACCGACTAGAGAGCTTGTAGTATCATATTTACCCACTAGAGAGCTTGTAGTACCATGTTACCCCACTAGAGAGCTTGTAGTACCATGTTACCCCACTAGAGAGCTTGTAGTACCATGTTACCCCACTAGAGAGCTTGTAGTACCATGCTACCCCACTAGAGAGCTGCCTCACTAAATGTGGGGCTACTTGTGGTTCCTAGAGTCTTAAACAGGAGGAGGAGCCAGAGCCTTCAGGTATCAAGCTCCTCCTCTTTTATGAACCAGCTCCACCTTCAGTCCTGGAGTGTCTTTCGGAAACTGCTGGTGAAAAGTTTTTACACTCGGAAACAACAAAGGACAGATTGTTCATGGCTGGTTTTTAAAACTATAAAGGGAAACGGGCTGCATGTATCCCGTTGGTGGGGATCATGCTGAAGAGGAGGGGAGGGGGCGGAGTCATGCTGAAGAGGAGGGGAGGGGGCGGAGTCATGCTGAAGAGGAGGGGAGGGGGCGGAGTCATGCTGAAGAGGAGGGGAGGGGGCGGAGTCATGCTGAAGAGGAGGGGAGGGGGCGGAGTCGGCTGAGAGGGAGAACACACTGATTAGTAGCTGCGCGCTGACTCAGCAGCTCCACTAAACCAGCCACATGAGAAATGTCTTTCATCTCTGAGCCCACCACACACACACACACACACACGCACACACACACACACACACACACACACACACGCCTTCGTAGAAACACCACAGTCAAACAGATTATCTATAAATTGCTTGTGTGGCCCAGGAGAGAGGTCCCCCCCCTCAGCCGGCAGGTGGCTTGTTGACGCACAGCGGCCAATAACCGGTTATTGTGGCCTGGAACTCATACATGGAATCCAACTGAGTGTTGAGTCAACAGCCCATATCTCAGGGAGCAGGGTCTCCATACTGCACCGGCTCAGGCTCGACCCCAGCTGTGGTCCCTGTGGCCAGCTGTCCCAGCTCCACTAAAGGAGAGGCTAACAGTAGCATGACTGGAGACGTTTGTCTGCAGAGCGCAGGACAAGTGAGCCACAGTTGTGGAATATAAATACCAATAAAAAGATGACGTGAATGTTCACGAGACGACCTTCTGCAGACGCCGGAGGAGGTCACCGACACGCCAACACTGGCGCACCCGTGCAGCAGCGTGTGCTCTGCAGGAAACACGCGTGTGGGGTAGCGTGTGCCTTCTGGATGCAGCGAAACTGGAAAAACACGAGCGACGCCAGATAATCCGCGTAGCCAGACTGGTTTCAACTTAAAGTGCTTATCGGCACATCTCCTCGCGGGGAGCTCGGTAACGGCAGGAGAAATGTGTGTTCATGTGTCATGCAGTGAGACAGTGTTACATGTGTGTGTGTGCGTGTGTGTTTCAGCGCTGGGAGGAACAGCCGTGTTTATAGTGCTAGGCGGAAATGAATATCTGGTTCATCCACTTGGTGATTTAAACCAAATGTCCACGAGCAAACACTTTGAAACCTCCTGTATATATGAGAAAGTGATAACATGTTGGATTCAAACTAACAATGAGAGACAGTGAAGGCCTCATAGAGACAGTGAAGGCCTCATAGAGACAGTGAAGGCCTCATAGAGACAGTGAAGGCCTCATAGGACAGTGAAGGCCTCATAGGACAGTGAAGGCCTCATAGAGACAGTGAAGGCCTCATAGAGACAGTGAAGGCCTCATAGAGACAGTGAAGGCCTCATAGAGACAGTGAAGGCCTCATAGAGACAGTGAAGGCCTCATAGGACAGTGAAGGCCTCATAGAGACAGTGAAGGCCTCATAGGACAGTGAAGGCCTCATAGAGACAGTGAAGGCCTCATAGAGACAGTGAAGGCCTCATAGGACAGTGAAGGCCTCATAGGACAGTTAAGGCCTCATAGAGACAGTGAAGGCCTCATAGGACAGTGAAGGCCTCATAGAGACAGTGAAGGCCTCATAGAGACAGTGAAGGCCTCATAGAGACAGTGAAGGCCTCATAGGACAGTGAAGGCCTCATAGGACAGTTAAGGCCTCATAGAGACAGTGAAGGCCTCATAGAGACAGTGAAGGCCTCATAGAGACAGTGAAGGCCTCATAGGTCAGTGAAGGCCTCATAGAGACAGTGAAGGCCTCATAGAGACAGTGAAGGCCTCATAGAGACAGTGAAGGCCTCATAGAGACAGTGAAGGCCTCATAGAGACAGTGAAGGCCTCATAGAGACAGTGAAGGCCTCATAGAGACAGTGAAGGCCTCATAGGACAGTGAAGGCCTCATAGGACAGTTAAGGCCTCATAGAGACAGTGAAGGCCTCATAGAGACAGTGAAGGCCTCATAGAGACAGTGAAGGCCTCATAGGACAGTGAAGGCCTCATAGAGACAGTGAAGGCCTCATAGAGACAGTGAAGGCCTCATAGAGACAGTGAAGGCCTCATAGAGACAGTGAAGGCCTCATAGGACAGTTAAGGCCTCATAGAGACAGTGAAGGCCTCATAGAGACAGTGAAGGCCTCATAGAGACAGTGAAGGCCTCATAGAGACAGTGAAGGCCTCATAGAGACAGTGAAGGCCTCATAGAGACAGTGAAGGCCTCATAGAGACAGTGAAGGCCTCATAGGACAGTGAAGGCCTCATAGAGACAGTGAAGGCCTCATAGAGACAGTGAAGGCCTCATAGGACAGTGAAGGCCTCATAGGACAGTGAAGGCCTCATAGAGACAGTGAAGGCCTCACATACTTGGACCAGCAGCCAGTTACAGTAAGTAACCCTTACAAACCTCATCCAGAGTGGGACCAAGGGACATCTGGAAGCCATAATGCAGATTATTTACAACCACAGTGAGGTAACGACACAAAAATGCTGCTCGAAAGAGAGAAGGGGGAGATGGGGAGAGTGTGTGTGTGTGTGTGGGGGGGGGGGGTGATGGGTAGAGACGGAGGCTGTTCAGGATATGACGTGAAGGGGAGGAGAGAGGAAGAGAGCCGTGGACGTCCTTCCATCAGACCACGGAGGAACGACTGAGGATGCTCCACGTTACAAGGGAGCAGATGAGTCCGTAAAAAACGTTTCCAGGATTCAGCGTCACAACCGATGAACACAGAGGATGGGAAGCATCCGGGAATGTGGAGCGTAGCGGTGAGCATTACCTCAGGGTTCACACCGGCTATGGGGCAGCGCCACTGGACGGTTTATTATTTCACTGTGGCAGCAACGTTCTGCAGCAGAAATCATTGTGTCTAGAAATAGTCCTCCTGGTTGGACAAAGAGAACAAGGCCTGCACAGGAAGGCACGACTAAAGAGATGTGATGCTAACGAGCAAGTCCTTTAAAGAGGGAGGAAGACTCAGAGCCATCAGCTGAGACAACATCCAGCAAATTAACTAAATTACAGGCGGAAAGAGAACCAGGCAGCGCATCACAGCGCCTCCTCCTCCTCCTCCTCCGCCTCCTCCTCCTCCTCCCTGTGTCTGACTGGTTAATATATTTCATTTACTCTTCATGCTTTTATCCTCTGTGCCTGGATGTTGTTTTTGTGTTGAATAATTCAGCATCATCTTGTTTTTTGTTGTTGATTTTAACATCGTTGTCCCTTATTGTATTTGTGTGTTTTGAATGTGTGAGCCACCGTGTTGTCGTACTAAGAGTCTCTGTTGGTACCATGTGGATTAGTATTCTCTCCATTGTGTGTGCACCCATTGAAAAGCATCAATATTGTATAAACCTTGAATATGTAATCTTATCCGTCTTTAGTTTTGCTTTGTGCCACGTTTACAGAAATGTTATTAATGTACCCTGACAGTGTGCGTGTGTGTGTGTGTGTGTGCGTGTGTGTGTACACGATCAACCCCAATAAAAGGCCTTTCTGTGTTTCACACCATACGATACCCAAGGGGCACAGACGGCACCCCCACAGGATGGATGTCACATGGGGTGGGTGATGGTGGGTGGGGGTGGGTGATGGTGGGTGGGTGGGTGGGGGTGGGTGGGGGTGCCGTGGGGTGGGGTCATTAAATCGCTGATAAGCGCCGGATATTTGCGAAGGGCAAACAGGGAATCACTTTCATAGCGAGTCAACATGCCCCGGGGCATTAAATTGCATTTAATGCTCGGCTGCATACCAGCGTCACCAACATTCCCAATGACCCCCTCCTCCTCCCCCCCCCTCCCCTCCCACCCCGCTCAACCACAGCCATCCTCAAGTTCCCCTCACTGCTGTTTTCCTTTCACCGTCATCCCTACCCATCTCTCTTTCCATCCCTTCATCTCGTTTTCCGACACGTCTATTGGGCAGCTTGCTTCACCCCCCCCACCAATGCTGCGTCACTAATACGAGGGCAGGAGGGGTCAGAAGGCCGTAAACTAAACAACGTGTGACTCACAACATTAAGCACACAAACAGGATGTTCCCAAAATATGAAGGAACCACAGACAGCAGAAGAAGAGGAGGGAGGCGGGGCTTGACAAACAATAGGTCAGCCGTAGAAGCTGCTGCGCCGTAAGGGGGCGTGGCCTGTTTCTGCTGTGTGCACAGGAAGGGTTCCCTTCAGGGCCCTCAGGCCCACGGACCTGTTCACACGATGTGCACGACGTCAGGCAGCCGACACCATCTGGAGGTGCAGAGGGAACATGAAAGGAGCCGTGCCGCCCAGCTGGGGCGCTGCATTGTTCCTCATTGTTGTCGCTTCCTTATTTTATTGACAAGTAGTATTGTTTAATCATTCAGGTTGTTTGCTTATTCAGGTATTTAAAATAGTAGAAATAGCTTTTGATGCTTCATTTGTTCACTAATTGGGTAACGCTGTGGGCACCTGTGGTTCTAGGCGGGAGGAGGCAGGTATAGGACCAGCATGCACCTGGGTAGGCCTATTGTCTCCTCCTTTGTTCTTTTGCTTGCTTGTTTTGTTTAGTGAAATAAATTGATCAGAATAACAGAATCCTGAACGGACAATGTTTTTTGTTGTTGTTCTGCATAAACCAAAAACTATTTGATTTATGTTCATCTTTTATTTATTGGACAAATGGCCCCTCCGAAGCGGACGTGTGTGAGTCTTCTGCTTTTTAGTGCCGGCGGGAACAATGGCTGCTCCATCCGAGAGACAAGGAGGTCTTAGAGGAGGTCTTAGAGGAGGTCTTAGAGGAGGACTCGCTACGCGGCGGCCACCAGAGACAGCGCTCCGGACACCGGGGCGCCGTGTGCCGCGGGAATGTGCAACAACCCGGAAAACATTGGACAACAATCCCGTTCTGGCAGCGAGCCGGAACAGGAATGCCGTGGCCCGGCGGCGGCCCGCCGACGTGCGGCAGCAGAACTTAGAGTGTTCTAAACAAAAGGAAGGCTCTGCCGGGGTGTCCGGCACCGACATGTCACAACATCCTGACGGATACCGCGCAGGGAGCTTCCTACTGCCTTTTCTGGACTCGTCCTTTCTGATGCAGTTTCCACTCTGCATGGAAAGTGAGGGGGGGGGGTTGCTAAGCGACGGCCCTCCGCAGAGCCGCCGGTACGGCCGGCACCGGCGCTGCACCATGTAGGGGTTTGATTCCCGGCGGGACCACCCATGCTATAAATGAATGAAAGCATCCAGCAGGCATTTGTTAAGGCCTTTAAAAGCAACAGCGAAGGGGATAACAATAATAAGGAAACTTAAATGGATCTGGCATAGATTAAAGGGGGGAACGTCAGGTCTCAAGTGAAGGAGATGAGGAAAGAGGAGAGGTGAGAGAACAGAAAGATCAGGGAGGACTGGAAGGAGGGATGTTTCCGTGAACAGTGAGTTCAGCGCCTCCTTCTACGCCAGCCGAGGTGAGCGCTCAGACGCTCGCCAAGGAGGCGACAAGTCTCCAGCTGAACACCATAATGGGTGCAGTCCTTCAAATAACCAATAGTTTGGCCCTGAAGTTCCAGCGTGGTACGCCCCAAATACCCAGCAATTAAAAGTGACAGAACACAGACAGACAACAGACAGACAACAGACAGTGAGGAGGGCTGAGCCCAAAGCTGTGCCATGGGAGTCAGAGCCCAACGCAGCATTTGAAAGAGTCATTTTATATATATATATATATATATATATATATATATATATACAAATTATAACGTTATCATGAAGTGTTCATAATCGAACTCCAACGATGAATTATTGAAACTATTAATGACAGGATTTTTTTTTAATCCATAAATATTACAATCTTATAATTTCTTATAACTTGAATTGTGTTAAATAAAGATGAAAAAAATGTTTATACCAAAGTAACATTGAGAATGTGGGTGTTGTACGCTGAATTCAGAGCCAAACTAATTAAAGCTGATGCCTGTGGAGCAGCTGCTGGAGTGCAACAACAAAGGGATCTGCTTCTGCCAACATGGATCCTCATCGATCATCTATTGGTTTCGGCTGCAAAGAAACGTGAGTTTCATGATCAGTTGCACGCTGGTGCTCCCAGGAAGAGACACGAGGGTCTGCACAAAATACAAATAAATCCTGAAATCTGCAGTAATGCTGTAATCTGCTAGATGTGATGAAGTGTTGCACAGAAAGTGGATGAAAACCTGACGACATCCAACCCTCCATCTGTTGGTGAGGACGAGACACATTGAGATTAACAACTTATTATCCAATAAAGTTGCTGCTTTAAAAGAAATAAAGCTATTACAATCCCAATAACCCACTCTCCCTATGGATTGCTATGCAACATGAGCGGGGGCGGGGGGGGGGGGGGGGGGGGGGAAGAGAGATTGGATTTCGGGGGTGATGAAATTGACTCATCAGCAACGTGTCAGGTTGTTGTGTCTGTCCCGTGACCTTCAGCACAGGAAGGAAGCCGTGAGGGCGGCGCTCTATATATAGGGCGGTGGATACCGGCGATGACTCGCTGGCCCACAGGATTTCCCCCCCGCAGGGGAATGTGACCCCGTGGTGGGCGTGGCCTCGCCCGTCCACAGCCAGGGCTCAGAGCGACTTCCACAACGCAACCGTCGGAGCGGAACAACGGCGAGGAGGAACGTGTGAACAGATTGCTCAGGCGCTCCGGTTTATCTGAAGGGGGGATGGCAAACAGCCCTGGCAACCCGTCCGCCCATCGAACGCCACTCGAGCCTCCGCTGAGGGGAAGAGGGGGGGTCGGGGCGTCTGCGTGCAGCGGTGCAGATACACAGGTCGCTCTGGAAATAGATCGGGTCACCCTCAAATGTGGCGCCGCGCTAAGAGCCGAGGTCGGCTGCCCGGTGGACGCTCAGCGCGCGGCCAGTGAGGTTTGACCGATAAGAGGACGAAAGCGTCCGCGGAATTGACCCTCGGCTAAGCCCCGCCCCCCTCCCCGATGACGTGTCGTCGATCGCTGCGTCACAACTCTCAAAACGGCGACATGAAAAACTCGATCGACGACCTCGCCGCCGCCGTGGAGCGGCTCACCTCTACGTCGTTTACAAAGCGACATCGGTCCATCTGAGTCTCGCAGATTCTGGTGTGATAACCGTCACGCGTTCTTCAGCTTCGTCCCAAAGACTTCCAACGACTTCTAATGAGTTCCTGGAGTCAAGAGGAACGTCTGAGCCAGATGTGGAGAGGTTAGCTGAGAGGGGGGGGGGGCATTGTTTGATTAGCTCCACCGTTTTGAATGCACATTTACATAAACTGATCCCGCTGAGCGTTCCGGATCCTCGTTTGTGATCTGAAGGCTGCGTGGAGGGACAGATGTGATGAGTCACCTGTGAGCCGCCGCAGCACCGCCCACTGGGCAGCCCTTATTTAGCCTGAGCACAATCAAAAGGGCAAATACCTTCATGGCAGCATCGGAGAGGATTAAAGCCTGTGTGTGTGTGTGTGTGTGTGTGTGTGTGTGTGTGTGTGTGTGTGTGTCCTGACCCACTATCTGATCCACTCAGCGTCTGCACGTGGGCCTCTTGTTGCACACGCAAAATATAGCATGTAAACATCCCCAAAAAAGAGCAAAAAGAGACATGTACATTGTCTCACACACACACACACACACACACACAAACATCATCGCAACACGAGTATGAACCACGAGCCCCGGATGGCGGGAATGAGCCTTCAAAGCAAAGCGTGTCCGATGCTAAAGCTAAAGCTAGAGCTAAAGCTAGAGCTAAAGCTAAAGCTAAAGCTAATAGGAACACGGTGACAACATCTGAATCAATTACATGAGTTATCATAACGTCCGTGTGGAAACGCCCAGCGAGCACACGCCTAAAGCAGAGAGAGGAGGAGGAGGAGGAGGAGGAGACTCCCCGTGCTACCGCAGCGCTCTGAGGAGCACCCCGAGATAGGAGGCGAGGACCCAGAGGAGGTCACACGCTGCAGTGTGACCCGACGGGTTTCATCCTGCAGGCCGACGGGTTCAGTCAAACCGCCGTGCTGACCTTACATGAAGACGTAGATTTAAAAGTTATCTGCCTCTTTTAGAAGAATCAAAACCCGTTTGATTCCCATCTCCACAAAGATAAGACGCACGCCGTCTGAATTGGACCCGGACGGTCCAGATTGCATCGATGGCTGCTGCCCAAAAGCTCTTAAGAGTCCATAATCCCTGGATGAACTGCGGTTAAACAAGAAGCTGGGAGGGAGAAGTGAAAGGATTCTTCATGAGAGCTGCAGGGCGACAACACTGAGAGAGGGGGGAAGAGAGAGAGAGAGGGGAGAGAGAAAGAAAGAAAGAAAGAAAGAAAGAAAGAGGTATTGATGTATTACTGATTGTGGTCGCTTTTAAAAAAGAGACTTTCAGCGGAGTAGTACTCGAGATATGGTGCTTGACCTATTTTACTAGGTATTGATGAATGGAAGCTCTTGCTCAGCGAGACCACAAATACTCCCGATTCAGCAAGAATGAGACGGAGATATGCAGAAAGGAGACGGAGCCAGTTGGCCAGGGAGCGCCCAGTCTGGACGGGAGGAGGGAGGGAGGGAATCTGTGTGTGTGTGTGTGTGAGTGAGTGAGTGTGTGTGAGTGTGTGTGTGTCATCAGCGAAGTGGAAGACTTGCTAATTGCTCCTCTGAGCTGAAGAGTCATTGCAGACTGACCATGTTCCTCCAGTGTGTGTGTGTGTGTGTGTGTGTGTGTGTGTGTGTGTGTGTGTGTGTGTGTGTGTGTGTGTGTGTGTGTGTGTGTGTGTGTGTGTGTGTGTGTGTGTGTGTGGAAGTAGCACCGAGGCCTCGTGGAATTTCCCAGGAATTGAACTCGACTATAATTGTGGTAAAACACAGATACAGGTTTTTAAATTCCAACGCAGATTCCTGAGGCAACACAGATAATGGAGGATTTTATTTATTTGGGGAGTTTGAAGCCGACATCGGTCCACCGACACGGGGACTCTTTACTTTATAAGAAGAAGCATACATTATAATGAGCAGGTTTAACAGCTGAGCCGAGAGGTCAGATGAACGCCAGCTAACGGTGGAGGAGAGAAAGGATGAGAGGAAGTGAAGGGAAGTAAAGAGGAAAGGAGGAGGAGGAGGAGGACCTAAGGGGCCGGCTAATGACCTGCAGCCTGTCCTCTGGGAGGTGAAGACAGGAAGCCCTGCCCCTTTGTCATGACTAATCACAATTAGCAGCAGATATTTCTCTGACTCATGTTTTTTAAGTTCCAGTCAACACCGTGACAGCAGCACCTGAGCGTGCAGCGCAGCGGCCGCGCCCCACAGGGACTTAAACCGAAAACACATTTACATAATCCAAACTGTGTGGTCAAACCTTTTCTAAAGGACTTTTTAAATAACCTTCTCCAGGTCGTGACGTTTCCACGTTTCCCCGGCCGTGCGGACCCTGTGATAAGCTCACGGGAATCCACTGTATGCTCACGGCTACAATAAGTCACGTTTAGGTAGCAGACCATCGTCATGCTGGATCCCCAGTATGTTATCGTGTGACCATCTAAAAAGGCAATATTATTTGTTCTCCAAAATAGAATTTTCCTTTTGAATTTGGGGGAATGAATGCCGTTGGCTGGGCCGCCGGACTCTTCAGGTGGATCTCCACATTCTGATCCTTACATGATCCTCTGTTGATGAATGGTTTACACTCGTGTTCTTCTGTGTTCCGGCTTGTTTGGAGGACTGCGGCGTGCCGGAGGGAAACGTCCAGAGAAGAACCAACGCAGCATTAAGAGGTGGCGGCTGCTCCCACAGAGAGGCCCGCATGGACCCCTGCTCTGTGGCACCGGTAGAGCCCAGCCTGTGTGTGTGTGTGTGTGTGTGCATCAGAAACGCACTAGGTCAAAGGGCAAAACTCCCCTGATCACAGGAGGAGGGGCAAACAATGCCCCCAGAAATTAGATCATTTAATAATGTTTTATTTCTTTGTTGTGTGTCCTGTCTGTGTTACCTGTACTAGGTAAAGTACACACACAAAAAATCTATAAATATAAAAACAAAGAAATTAGTTATAATTGTTAATAGTTGTTTTAAAAATGTAACAATAAATAACCACAAAGAAATAAGAATAACATTGAATAGGATTGTCTGATTTATTTTCAGTTGGAAAATAATAAAAAAATATTTTATATATATATATATATATTGTCAGTTTGTTTTTTGTTTTAAAAATCTAAGAAGACAGTTTGAATGCCTAATAAACTTATTATTGAAATTTTTATGAGAATTGTTCATATCCAGTATGCCTAAATAAGTATATTTATTATTTATGAACAAAGGTTAAATGTTATTTCACAAGTTTGAAAGAGTGCCACCAATTTATTTTTAAATGCCGCTGGATGTCAGTCAGTTGGGAAAAGCTGCCCCCTAAAAAAATATGTAAATGAACCTACCCTGTTGCATGTGCGTGTGCGTGTGTTTGCCTGTGTGCCTGTGTGTGTGTGTGCGTGTGCGTGTGTTTGCCTGTGTGCCTGTGTGTGTGTGTGCGTGTGCGTGTGTTTGCCTGCGAGGGGAGGAAGTAAACATGCCGGTGGCCTTGCACCTTCCCAACAACACCAACACCAGCACAAGCGCACACAATGACACACAAAGACACACAATGACACACAATGACACAATGCCGTAGCGCTGCTTCCTCGTATGACATCATGTCCCCCCCGAGGGTCGGCCCAGCCAGCTGAGTCCTGGTGGCTACTTCCCCTCCTCTGGGCCACCGGACGGCCAGACGGGAAGCAGAACAACTGGAGGCTGAGGAGGATGTCCTGGAGAACCACCAGATGGTAAAGTCCAGCAGCAGAACATCAGTCATCTTAACTCCAACAGGCATCTCCCTGACATCCATTACACTCAAGTTTTCATTCAGAAAACTACAACTTTTGAGTATTTTAATAGCGGATTGCCGTCTATCTGATTCACTTCATGTCTTTACTAAAATCTGAAAGCATCTCGCCGTAACCACGGCGCCAACACGATGAAACACTGCTTCAATATAGAAGTAGAAGTAGACTGGTTGAAAAAGTGAAGTGGTGCTTGTTGTCAGCCGGTACGGGAGCGCTCGCCGTTCTCCACTCGTTGGTTCCACAAAGCTTCATATGGAAGGCGGCCCACAGCAACAGTTGCAAAGGTTTCCGTCGCACATCAGAGCTCTGTACGCCTCGCAGACACCTGGGCGTGGACTCGCTGGGTCAGAGCAACACCTTAAAGCCCCACTATGTAACTTTTCCACCTTAAAATAACAGCTTGAAAGAAATGGTGCCGCTACAAAGACTTTTAATATGTTGATTTGCTCCACTGCCATCGGGGTCTGTGGCCAGAAAACTGCTGAATGTACGATATTTTTAGCCGCCCGGCCGCAGGCTGTAGTACCCAACAAACTCTCACTAGCCCCCCCTCGCCCCCACGCTAAATACCTGAAGGGGGCGCTAGCCGCGCTACAAGGGAAAAACTACATAGTGGGGCTTTAACACCATGTGACGGACATTTCCATCGTCGATGTGGGGCGGCTCGTCTGGTCAACCACGGGAATAACAGAGAGGGACTCTGAACTATGAGATAGCCTCGCTGTGTGTGTGTGTGTGTGTGTGTGTGTGTCACGCTGCCAATGAAAGCCTTGCAGGGTGGAGCACACATCAGCTGCAGCCGAACAGCTGGCCAGTGCAGGCCAACGTTGGGTCTGGCTTGGGGAAAGGTTAGGAGGAGGAGTGACCTCAAACGTGTTTCAAAATGATGAAGCACACATACACACGTATCCCAGAATGCTCCACTGTGGCATCTCACATGAAACAGCAGATATGAGCATGGGATCCATGTTCCTCCACGTTTAGTTTACGTGGAGCAGCCCTCTTGCCGACAGCCTCTCCTTTGAGTCGGGCGCTGTTGAAGGTCAAAGAGGATCTCCAACGTCTCGCTGGCTCCACCGGGGGCCACAGCACGAGTCCGACGGCCGTCTTTCATTGTGTTTCAGAGGAACATCAGTCATAGTAAACCAGTGGAGCATCATGGTCCACCTGTGTGGGCCGGGTCTCCCTCGGCGATAGTCGGTTGCTTTTCCTGTTTCGATGACCGCTCATGTTTACAGTTTATAAAGCATAACGAGAACATGACAAAGACCATTTATTGACCGGCTGATACTTCCGTTTGTATATCTACGGTGTCGTGATAAATCTTCCATGGAGGTACCAGACTCTTCTGGAGGAGGACAACCAGGCAACTGTTGCCCCACTGACGGAAACCAAGGGGCACTTAAAAGAAATTGGGGCACTTTTTGAAACTTCTGAAATAACATTTAACCTTTGTTCAAAAATAAAAATACTTATTTAGGCTTACAGTATATGAGCAATTGTCATAAAAATGGCAATAATAAGACTATTAGGCAGTAGTCCACAGATTCAAAATATTTTTTGATGTTCTTAACACAAAACAAACAGAAACATAAATCATATTCAATGCTATTCTTATTTCTTTGTGGTTATTTATTGTTATTCAATTTTTTAAACAACCAATATCAATTATAACTTATTAATATTTATTTGTTATAATTTAAAATATATTAGATTTGTGTGTGTGTGTACAGTAAAAGCAATAGAGATAGGACACACAATAAAGAACAATAACAAAAGGCTATTAAATTATACTTATTAGAGGAGACTCTGGGGCATTGTTTGCCTCTCCTGGTGACATCAGGGGTAATATCATATTTCTGAGGGGCGTTTCTGCCCTCTGCCCGGTGTGTTTCTTTCTACCAGGACATTAAAAGCAATTTGTGCTTCGTTCCAGCTTCATTGCCTCTGGGGGAACAAACTCTTCAACTCAATTAAATTAATTGGTATTAATTATAGAAGCTGGAGGATTCTCATTTGAATCCCTCTGGAGTGGAACACCATAACAAGCGACAACACAGGACCTCGGGGGGGGGGGGCAGGATGCTCTACAGGAAACAACACATGAAGTGTAACGACTGAACACTGAACATAGCTGGATTGGCTTCTGAACCGGCAGGAAAGTAGCTCTTAAGATACACAAATAATAATAATAATCACCAAAGTGATTTAGTAGCCAGCGCCGCTCCCTCTCTAGCACCGAATAGGTTGTCCAGATGGTGGTTGGTGGTCAACAGCCAAACTCAACCACCATTTGACTGATTTAACTGCCGCTGCCCTTCCACAGCGGGCCAACGGCTTCCTGCTCTACGCTGCAATTTCACAGGAGGAAGAAAAGAGAAATAAAGATGCCAGCAAATGTGCCAAACTGCACCTTCTTTCCATAATCATAGGTTGCCGCCGTATCATAAATGCGTCTCGATGCAGGGCCAATGGTTCTGCTGGTGCGCGGCCTCAGACCGCTGCAGCGCGGCGTTCAGGCTCTAAAACACGGCAGGCCAGACAGGCTCCGGCAGCTACCGGGCCTCTGCGCCAGAGGAAAAAAAGGTGAGTTCACATTCCTGCTTCATGCACAAACCAAACCCCTGATGTCACACACACACACACACACACACACACACAGGCCTTTTGCACAAATGGTTGAGGCCAGTGTGTGCGTGCCTGCGTGTGTTCCTCCGGCATGTTGTGTTCTCCGACATGAGAGGGGAAGAAAGTTAGAAAGCCAATCAAAACATTTCGGTATGTGATCTCTACGCTGGCAACCAAACAGATCACAACAGAGCGGCGGCTACGAGGCAGCTCGGCCCGTCAAACACACGTTCACACGCACACGTCCATGAAGATAGGAAACCGAGCGACTACAGCAAAAACTAAAAACAGGGAAGCAGAGAGGGTTTCGGAGCGGCCCGTTTTCACTGGAATAAATAGTAGCCTGAAGGATACGGACATCTTTATGAGATCTTTCCTGGATTGGTATCAACACTCAGAGCGGCCCGGTTCAGATCCTCCTCACTACAGCTGAAGTCCGTCTGTGTGTCGGGTTACCGCTTCACCCGGCACCACCGTGTCCTTCTGGGTCGGGACTACTGTGCAATGTGCGTTTCCTGCAACTTCAACATGCTATTGCACGTGTGTGTGTGTGTGTGTGATCTACTACCAACTATTCATACACTCTGTCATACTCATTTAATGTGTTGTAACTATGTAATGATTCCTTCTGTTCTCATGACATCTATTGTTCATGTGGTCACATGACATCTATTGTTCATGTGGTCACATGACATCTATTGTTCATCTGGTCACATGACATCTATTGTTCATCTGGTCTCATGACATCTATTGTTCATCTGGTCACATGACATCTATTGTTCATCTGGTCACATGACATCTATTGTTCATCTGGTCACATGACATCTATTGTTCATGTGGTCACATGACATCTATTGTTCATGTGGTCACATGACATCTATTGTTCATCTGGTCACATGAGGTCTATTGTTCATCTGGTCTCATGACATCTATTGTTCATCTGGTCATGACGTCTATTGTTCATGTGGTCACATGACATCTATTGTTCATGTGGTCACATGACATCTATTGTTCATGTGGTCACATGACATCTATTGTTCATGTGGTCACATGACATCTATTGTTCATGTGGTCACATGACATCTATTGTTCATGTGGTCACATGACATCTATTGTTCATGTGGTCACATGACATCTATTGTTCATCTGGTCACATGACAACTATTGTTCATCTGGTCACATGACATCTATTGTTCACCTGGTCACATGACATCTATTGTTCACATCTATTGTTCATCTGGTCACATGACGTCTATTGTTCATCTGGTCACATGACATCTATTGTTCATCTGGTCATATCTATTGTTCATCTGGTCACATGACATCTATTGTTCACCTGGTTACATGACATATATTGTTCATCTGGTCACATGACATCTATTGTTCATCTGGTCACATGACATCTATTGTTCATCTGGTCACATGACATCTATTGTTCATCTGTCCATCCTGGAGAGGGATCCTCCTCTATTCTCTCCTGAAGGTTTTTTTCTATTTCTTGGGAGTTGTTCCTGATCCGATGTGAGGTCAAAGGTCAGGGATGTCGTATGTGTACAGATTGTAACGCCCTCTGAGGCCAATTTAGAATTTGTGATATTGGGCTCTACGAAATAAACTGAATTGAATTGTCATGCCTGTGTGTGTATGTGTATGTGTGTGTGAGATGCATTTCCAAAGAAACACAAGAATAAAGTGTCCTGCTGTGGGTCCCAGTGAGGAGGGAGCAGGCCGAGTGAACCCCACTACAACAGGGACGTGATGGGGAGGGAGGGCCGCTGCACCACCGACAGCAGCCTGTCGCCTTACCAATCACAACACAATGGAAGAGAAACAGACTAAGGGGAAACTAAAGAGAAGTCGTCTTGCTCACCCCATTCCAGGAACTCCAGTATGTTCTTCTCCCTCCGGATCGGGGAGTTGTTGCACTCGTCGTAGAGGCACACCAGGATGTCCAGCAGCGTCTCCACGCTCACGCACTGGCCGTTGGACTGGGCCGGCCCGTCCAGGATCAGCTTCTCCAGCTTCTTCAAACGCACCTCTCCCGACATGATTATTCCGACTTGAAGTAGTGATGATGATGATGATGGTGGTGGTGGAGGAAGAGGAGGGAGACGAGCGAGGCAGCTCCTCGGCCTGTGAGCTAGCGCACAGCGGCCTGCTCCAGAAGTTCTCACCTTGAATGTCTCGACAAGTAGGACAACTTTTCAGGTCGGGCGGCTAATTCCGCGTCGACGTCGGCCGGTACATGACCCCCCGACGGCGGCTAAAGACGCGGAGCACTCACCCCCGGTTGTGTAACACGTATCCCCGCGGGCACATGCGAGGAGAAGTAGTCCCAGCTAGACCCTGCTGCCCCGGGCCGGCGGATCTTTGATGAAATGCCCCGAGAACCGGGAGAACGAAGCGAGACGACGCGGTTTAACGACAGATCCCCGCGAGCTGTGGCGGCAGATATTTGGGATTCTCCATTCTTGCAGTTAACCCCCTCCAAAAGATTGCAGGGCAGATCTGCAATGCTACAAAGCCCCAGCGCCCCTCCTCTGCTCCAGGAATGGAAGGGCGACACAGGCTTAGTTAGCAGCCTGCTAGCTTAGCCACGGCGCTAGCCAGCGAGCTAACGTTAACGTTACTTTCCCCCGTTCCTAAAAGCCATCGTCGCCCCTTTTTCGCACCGCGTTACCGCCGGTAAACCAAACGTGTCCCCCCTTTGCGCAGCGTTGAGTTATTTTCCCATTCAACTGGAAAATATATCCCTTGTTTTCCCAACTTAGCGCTGGCAGTTGTGTTCTTTAAATCCCATTCCCTTAGTCCACGAAAGAAAAAAAACCAAACGTCTCTTTTTAGTTTCTCCGCGGCTCAAGGACGACGGCTGGAGAGTTCAGGCCGTAAGTTAGTCAGCAGAAAACGGGGTCCTTTTCGTTTGTTTGTTGAAGGTTACAGCTTCCCGTCCGGAGCTGGAGCTCTAGTCCTAGTCCTAGTCCTAGTCCTGCTTATTCCGAATCCGGGACTGGCTCCCGTCCTCCCGTCGCGGTGCTGCCTCCCGCCGGTCCGTCGCTCCGCTGCTCGCCGTCCTCGCGAGCTCCCAGCAGCCCGCCGCCAGAGACTCTCCGCGGGGAGACGCCCGAGCACCCGGTGCTCTCCGTTACGCCGCACTGGATTCTGGGAAATAGGGCTCGGTTGTAAACCATGAATGGGTTACAAACGGACGCTTCGCTCGCGACGCTACACACATGTACACATTAAAACCCGAACAATATGAACCCGGTCAAACATATTCTCTCTTAGTCACCGTAGGATGTCTAAACTGTGACGGAATACGCCTCGTTCGACGAAGAATTTCATAAACGTCTAACTTTCACGCATGCGCAGAGCGCTGAATCCTGAAGCGGCCATCTTTGATTTGACATTCCGTTGAGCGCCTTGTTTTCCTTTAGAGCTGGCGTCACATCTCCCCTCATTATAGCGTCTCTGGTGGCTGCTGCAGGCAAAAGCCCAGATCATCATCATGGCGCCCGTCACAGCATCTGCTGTGCGGAAGGGTTGGGAGGGGGTTTGGGCTGTGTGTGTGTGTGTGGGGGGGGGTCTGTCAACGTTGTGAATGGAGGCTGCGGCCTGTCTGTCAGTCCGCTGGTGACGTGGTGCGCAGGACACTTCTCCGCAGTGACTGCTGTCCCTTTAATTATACCGACGGAGCGGAGTGGTCTGCACCGTGACCCGCGGGACACATTCACACAACCTTCACACGATCCATAGGTGTGTGCGCGTGCGCGTGCGTGGTGTGTGTGTGTGCGCGTGCTCTGCATCTTCATGCACTTCTCAGACCAAGGTGGCATCAGAAATGGTAACTTTGACAATGATGTGTTTTCTCAAGATGTCAAATACAAAAGACAACATTATTATTGCATCTCTCATATCTCACATACCCACCGCCCCTCCCCCCTCCCTCCCTCCCTCCCCTCCCCTCCCCTCCCCTCCCTCCCTCCCTCACGCCTGTAGTCCGGCTGCTCTGCCCCTTGGACTGTTCTCACTGGTGAGAAGAGCTTAACAATGAGGGAAAACTCCCTTTACACAAACACGCATGTGTGGCTTTGACTTGGAATTTCTGATATTCCTGCAGGCTGTAATCATATGCACATATCCATAGATTAGAATAAATCATACAAATCAATACAGTTTGTAAATCCCAGACATTTATCAGATCATCAAACTACACTGGTTCCCTTTGTGCACTTGTTTTGTCGGTTCTCTACCTGTTAGATGCCGCTATGCTCACTTACCATTACCAGCAATGACATCATTTGAATCATTCATAAAGTTTGAGTAGACAGAGATGTTTCACCATCCCATCCTGTCGGGGCGAGGTGCTTATCGCCGCTCAAAGTACCATCTCTTAATCTGTTGATGGTTAACGGCCTGCAGCTGAATGGGAGAATGTGTGGAGAGACGAGGGAGAAGCCTTCAGTCTGTGGGACACGCACAACAACAACAACACTCTGTCAGAAACGGCTCACATGGATTCATGCTGCAGGCCTCTGACCAGGTGTGGATGGGGACCAGGTGTAGATTTTCTATACTAAAAGCACTAGACATACAAAAATAAGAAAACAATATAATAATATATATATTATATATATGCGACATGACAATACATATATATATATATATATATATATATATATATATATATATATATATATATATATATATATGTATTGTCATGTCGCAATAGGGGGGGGGACATGTATAAATAAAAATAAAAAGGAAAATAAATAAAAACATTTAAATAGAATTAAAAAGAAGATAAAAAATAGTCTGGGGTTTCGGGACATCATTTAAAACAGATTCTAAAAGTGCAGTAGAGAAATTATGTGAACAGATGACGTCATCAATCGAAGTATTGAGCGTAAGGAAGAATCTACTTTATGAAACAGTTTATTCATTTTTAAATATTACACGACGTGGTGCGCGTCACTGGAGCGCCCTCTGCTGGTCAGACCGCCTCCGTGCAGTTCAACGGGGATTTAACGGTATTTACTATCCGTGTGTGTGTGTGTGTGTGCGGTTAGATATCAATCAATTCCTCCTGTCTAAAGTCTGCATATTGTACTTAGTTTTGCATAACGTGTAGACAGAGTGATCCTCCAGAACCGGAGCCCCTCGTGTCCGTCTTGAGTTTCTTTTATCGGTTGGATCTGGTTCTTTGTCACCCTGCACACTAACAGTCTCGCCTATGTCGATTAATTAAACGTTAATGAAAATATTAATTGTCAGTCGTATCTAATCACGTCCTATTGGGTTAAGTCTGGGCTGAAGCCGTCTCTGCGCTGATCGACCGCCATCAGCTGCGTGAAATGCGATTAGACGGCCGTCCTGTGATGTGGAGGCCATCCAGCAGTTCTGTATTGTCCAGGTCTCGCGCGTGATGATTATTGGGTGCGGCTCCCCGACGCATCGATCCAGACTCCAGTGCGTCTCGTTGCCGCCTGCAGCTGCGCACAAACGTAAAGAAGAAGAGAAAAGAAAAGAAAAGTAAAGAAAGGGCCATTAAGGTGCAAACTAGCAGCGGCGGTTCATGTCCCCAAATATTTGATCTCGAGATAAAGCGGGCAATGGCAGATCAGGAAGTGGGTGACAAAGCAGCCATGATGTGAATAATGAGGAATTTGCGCTGACCACCAACACAAGTTAAATATTGACTGTTTGGCGCAGCCCCGCCTCGTTGCCAAGGAGACGAGATGCTGCAGTCTAATGTACAAACATCCCGGCTGCGGCATATTAAACCGGCTCCTCCGCAAACAGCCTGGGGAGCAAAGGGGATGCCGTGTTTCACAAATGGAAGGGAATGACCTATAAATTGGACCTCTTTTGAATGCAAATGCCTGGATGTTAATTACACCTGAGTTGTTGATTGTGGGAGCTTGTTGGCCTTTGATTGAAAAGAAATGGCACCTGGGAGCATCAGATGGAGCTTTGAACTGGGCAGCTCGTCTTTGATTGGCATGGGAAGGAAGAAAGACTGAGAAATATCACACAAAGGGCATCTTAATTTACCGAATTAGGGGTTGTAATAAGAGGGAGAAGAGAGGACGACACGGGGTCCGTGAGGGGACCGGGACCTTCCACTTGGCCCCAGAGCTCCGAGTCGTATTGATTTGACCTTAAAGGTCATCCACGTCTGCACCGACGGGTCTGACTTCAGTCTGGACCTCAGCTCCAGGGTTCCACGGCTTTATCATCAAATTAGTTTCAAAGAACAATTATGAGAGGACATGTTGACGTTTTCCATTCAGAAACACAGATGCTGCCTTTAAATCACAGCGTAATATAATAATAATTACACAACACTACACACATGCACAATCACACAAATCACACAAAAGGTTCCAAAAAAAAACTGCTCTGGAAACCAAAAAAAGGAGAAAAATATTTGGTTTAAAAACACAAATGCAGCCGAGAACACACGTGTGTAACAAGGCCACCGCGCTGCCCTGGCTCACACACACACACACACGGTGCACGGTGCACGGTGCGGTGTCCCAGCGGATCGTCATGCGTCTCGTAGGCCAGAGGTCTGGCAGTCATCTGTCATCTGCTCTTCCTGTGTGCCCCTTCAGTCCGTCTGACATCTCTGAGCAAACACGGCCCAATACACAAGCGCCGGCCGGCCCTCTGGGCAGCGGAGCGCCCCTCTTCTAATGTTTGTGTGACAAAAAAGGCAAAGGCAAATCCTCGCAATGGAATCAGATAATCACCAACCTGTGAAGAGCCTGCCCCCAATCCACATCCACCACAGGCCCCCCTGGATTAACTGTCTGTTTGGCTAATAATTCTAATCTGCCGGAGAGGGCCAAGAATGGGCGACAGGGCTCGGAATAAACATCTAATCCTGCGGTTCCCCCCCCCTCCCTTTTGTTCTGTAAGCTCCCCCCCCTCCCCTCTCTTGTTGCACACTCTTGCCCAAAAGATGACCCGGCTGGACTCGCCCGCTGCCGTGCAGGAGTCGGCGTGGGACACCGGTTGCCCCGCGGCCACCCAGACAGAGATAAGGCCGCCGTGTGTGTGACAGACTGATGCCAGACTGACATCGTCCAGTGGAATGTACACGTCGGAGTGTGAGGTGTGTGTGTGTGTGTGTGTAGACAAGGGTGCGACTGAGCAGAGAGGGCACTTCAGGTTCACAGGGTCAGGAGATGTCTGTCTGGGACGCATGTGTAGCAGCACGGAACACACAAACAGCGCTCACAGGCCGGGGCCGCACTCAGGCAGACTCACACTCCATACACACAGATACACACAGAGACATATACAGAGACATACACACAATACATACACACAATACATACACACAGAGACATACACACAGAGACATACACACAGAGACATACACACAGAGACAGGGTAATTATCATGTTTGTAGTCGTTTATGTTTCCCAGTCATCGTTTAATGAAAATAATAATAAATCCTGCTAAATGATGTTCTCCTCTTCTCATTTGGGCGGTGAATCCCCAGAAAGGGATTTCAAACCACCAGGATGTGAACTTTGAGGTTCATTTGGCTTTTAAAAGTACAGCTGAGAAAGAAAATACATGTAGATTTGATTATCCGGATGAACCTCAGTTGCAGCATGTACTCACACCCGGAGGAGCAGATTTGTAGATCAAATGCAACGCAGCCATAGTTTTATGGTGAAGAGTCTAATGGTGCTGTTTGAAGTATGGCCACTTAGATATCCTGCCTCGGATGGGGCCCTATGTCGCACCTTTGTCCTGATAAGGGCCCCGCCCCCCGTGACCAAGTGCGAACGGCGGGGAGGGCCGCGACAATATAAGAGGCCGCGGGAGTGTCAGAGCAACGCTGTCTATCTCTGGTGACTCGTGCTCCTGCTGCTGTCTTCCATCACTCGGAACTCATGGATTTCCTGCGCGCTTGTGTCCTGTGCTCGGCTCTGCTCGGCCTCGCCAAGGCCTTTACGCACCAGGATATGAAGGACGCGCTGCTGCAGAAACTCGGGCTGGATGAAGTTCCAAAGATCCATAAGAGGGATCTGGAGAACCTGGTGGTGCCGGCGCATATCAGAAACAAGTACACGTCCATGCTGAAGATGCACCACAGCAGGAGACGCAGATCTCTGCCCAGCCTGGCGGGCATCCTCAGGGGAATCCCCGGCAATGCAGGTAAGGACCGTTTCCATGAAAATAAATTACACAAATAGAACATGTTATTTGTATTAATTAGAATGTAAATCACGGTGACACAGATAGCAGGTCAGGGGAGAAGTTATTTCAGTGCGTAATTGGTGCGCTGAGACGCTTTTACGCACCGAAAACGGTGATTTTAATCTTCCAGAAAGACAGAATCGCCCATAACGCTCCCGTTGCTCCGTGTTGTAGATATCTCCGGGGAGTATGTGTATTCTGACACCACTCGGCAACGCATGCTGTTCGACATGGAGGCGAGGATCCCGGATAACAGCGAGGTGACCATGGCGGAGCTGAAGCTCTACCAGCGGGCTTCCCACCACAAGCGCTTCGCGGTGGAGAGGAAGAACCACCGGGCTGTCAACAACGCCCGGGTCAGCCTCTACTGGGTGGAGGTGCTGCCCAACGGATCCAACCGGACATCACTGGTCGATTCACGGTAAGGGACCGTTTCCCACGCGGCGCGTTTATGCAAATATCTTAATTGTAGAGCAATTAAGGGCGTGACATCCCCCCGCCTCAGGCGCTTATCTTAGTAATAATAATGTAATTGTGGTTTTGTTGAACCCGTCTAATTAATCGCCCTTATCTCTCGCGCTCACAGGTTGATCCCCATTCACGAGACCGGCTGGAAGAGCTTTGATGTGACCCAGGCGGTGCACTATTGGTCCAAGACGCAGCAGAAGACACCTATGCACATGGAGGTGTGGATCGAGGGCGAGAGACCCGGCAGCTACGCGGCAGAGTTGGCCAAGAGTGTCCGCTTTACCACCCAGGAGCAGACGGACAACACCTTGGGGAGGCCCGAGCTCATCCTCTACACACTGAACCTCGAAGAATACGGGTGAGGGCGCGAGCGTTTGATATACAGGATATTGTGTCCGCGTGGCAATTGGCCCACACCCTCCTCCTCTTGTGTTTTACCTGTCACCATTTGCATTGTCTGTGGACCCGCGGTGTGGCGGGGGGCGTCACGTGAACTTTCTCATGGTTTGGAGAGTCCAAAAAAATCCCATTGAAGTTTTTTGAGTTGTGTCCCATGTGATTACGTCATTGCTATTATATATAGTTTAAAAAAAGGGCTCGTATGACAGAGTTGGTGTGGTCGTCAGCGTGAGACTTTCAGACAAGTCCTCTAACTCGTCTTCTTCATCTTTTCTTCCTCAGTTCCCACGGCGACTGCGACGTCAACCACAACAAAGGCACCTGCTGCCGGGAACAGTACTTCATCGACTTCCGCTCGCTCACCTGGACCCAGTACTGGATCATCGAGCCGGCGGGGTACCAGGCCTTCAGGTGCACCGGAGGCTGCAAGCAGCCCAGGCGTAACTACGGTTACGGGGAGCGGCGCTGCACGGTGGCGGAGAGCGCCCCGCTGCCCATCATGTACCTGGTGAAGAAGGGCGACTACACGGAGATCGAGGTGGCCGAGTTCCCCAACATGATCGTGGAGCGGTGCGCGTGCACCATGGACAACGTCTCCATCGTATGAGCCGCCGGGTGTACAGAAGTATGATGGGAATATCTGTGTCTTTTCATCGGGGTGTTGATATATTTAAGGCTTTGAAACAACACGTCTAGTACTTTCTATTTAAATGGACTTTTATCTGGAGTTCCTCACGCGACATCCAACTCCGTCTCCTTCCAAAGCACTTTCACATATTTTTTTATATTTTTTTGTTTTTGTTTATTCAAATTTGTACGAGTGGCGTCGAACCTCGCGGGGCGATCGTTCACATTCTGTTATATTTGTTTTCAAGCTGTACATAATAGTGATGAGTTTATGTTTTGAAAATAAAATATCTAGATTCACCCTGTGGTCCCTTCCCTGTCTGGGCCTCCATTCACATTCATGACTGCATTCTCATGCAGGAGGCCTCCTCCGCGCCTCCTCATTTACACGCATAGGAAATGGGAGAGCAGCAAAGCCTTTCGCCTAATGACTTGTAGCATCGGGCACGCCGCCGGCACGCCGCTGTTGACACAGCGGCTCACGCGGCTTTGTTTGCGGTGGGAAGGAGCGACGCGGCCACACGCCGAGGAACGAGGAGTCCGCCGGCGGTAAGCCGGAGGAGAGCGCCGCTGACCCTGTGGGCTGTGTGGGGGGTCCGTGTGCTTCACCCACACGCCGCTGACGGAGGTCAACGATGCTGACGGAGGTCAACGCGATGCTGACGGAGGTCAACTATGCTGACGGAGGTCAACGCGATGCTGACGGAGGTCAACGTGCCGCTGACGGAGGTCAACTATGCTGACGGAGGTCAACGTGCCGCTGACGGAGGTCAACGCTGCTGACGGAGGTCAACGTGCCGCTGACGGAGGTCAACTATGCTGACGGAGGTCAACACACCAGAGGCCAGCAGCTGATGGAGGGGAGTGGATTCACATGGAGCCTGGAGGACACACGGGTACTCTTTAAAAGTATTCACTGTAATATAAACTGGTACTCTTTAATAAGTATAAACTGTTAAACATATACCAGTAATCTTTAAAATGTATTCACTGACACATATGCATGTATACTGTATAAAAAGTTATTCACTTTCACACAAATACTAGTACTCTTGAAAAAGTGTTTACTGTGACAGATACAGTATACAGGTACTCTTTAAAAAGTATTCACTGTCACATATATACTAGTACTCTTTAATAAGTATAAGCTGTTAAACATATACTAGTACTCTTTAAAAAGTATTCACTGTCGCACATACTGGTACTCTTTCAAAAGTATTCATAGTATTATAAAGAAACACGAGTGTCTGTATTGCCCTGTAGGCAACACTTAAAGGGCCAGCGTGTAGATTTAGGGTGAACTGTTGGTGGAAATGTAAGATAATGTCAACATGTGTGTCTCTTCATACTCACCTGTGAATCAGAGCTGGTGTTGTTGTCTTTACACACACACACACACACACACACACACACACCGGCTCCACAGGCTTTGGCTTCAGTTGGTGCCTCTGTAACCTCACCACTAGATGGCGCCAGATCTCACACACCGCGCCGTGAAACTGTTAAATCGCAGGTTTTAAAAACAACTAGGTTTATGATCTCAATCTCTAGTTGCAAGTCTTCCTCTATACCAACATAATAAAAGATACTACATTGTTATTTAAATACCTCGTAATTTACAGGTCGGTTTAAACTTTAACTCTTTTCCAGTGTGTTTTCAATTTAAAAAACAAGATGGCCAACGTTCAGAACTCAAGGCTTAATAGGCGAGAATAAAGTGTTATTTACTTCCTGACTTTTTTCTGTGAAGATCCCAGAAAGGGTTTTTAATATTTGGTTATGCAGCTTTCTGGAAAACAATAAATGTTTACATGTAGGCACCCTGCGGTCATCTCTGTTACCAACCGCCCCCTGACCCCCAACAGAGAAGGGAAGTTATGAGGCCCTCGCAGGAACAATGTCATGTTTATGTTTGCACACCCCGAATATCCAGACATCACTTCAGAGTTATACTGATATGTTCATTTGGAGACAATCACTGAGATAAAGATGAACTAGTTCAGTGTCAAAAATACCATTCAATGGAGATTCATTCACAATGAGGCCGGTGTGAGACTCGGATTCCTCACCTGAGAATGAAGTAGATTAAAGGTCATTTCAGCCGATGAAACATCGACTGAACTAATTAATTTGTCTCTTCTGTTAATCAGCAGCAAGAGCCGCTAATTTAATGTTGGAGTAAATACATTTCCCCCTGGAACAAACCACAAAGCCACCATGTACCAGCTTCTTTAACTTTAATAGAGTTAAGACATTTAAAAAAAAAAAAAAGTACAGTCCAAGTTTTTAAAAACACAAATATCAAAAACCGTAAGATAGAAAAAAACAAATCTGGAAAAGTCTCGGGAGCTTTTTGCATTGTTGGGTTTAATAATAAAAGACCTGATATACAACCTGCAACATAAAGCGGTAAAAATATAGAGTCTGTGTGTTCTAGGTTATACGTGAACTCAAAGCTGCGTGAGAACGGAGGAAGAGGAGGAAGAGGAGCGCCCGGAACGCTCTCACTTAAAGAGGAGACGGTCATCACAGCAGGACTGGGCGGACTAACACTTTCTTATCACAATACAGTTTCACTCCGAGCCAATTAAAGAACATCCGTGCGTTGGAACAGTGGCGACGTATTTACAGTTTAACGTTACAGGTAAAAAAACACGACAAAAGAACTATAACTCCACCCTCTGGTTTAGTGGGCTGTACCGGTGGGGGGGGGGGGGGGGGTCCTCTGCCGGGGGATTATGGGCTGTCGGCCGCCTCCCTCCGCGTCGCGCCAACAGGTCCCAGATCAGCCGGGAGCCCTTCAGGTTGTGCTGGTGAAGACGAGGAACCCGCCTGCTTTTCAACATCGCCGCCGAGCTGCACCAACGGGTCAGAACCGGTGGAACACGGGACGGACGCGCCGCTAAGAGGGGGCCGAGGTTCTGGGCCGAGGTTCTGGAATGATCGGTTTTCGCTTTTTGGGGGGGAATAAATACTAAAAATGGCTTCGTACGTGTAAAATGGCCGGTCAGTACTTCCTCAGATTAGAGTCGGGTGGAGGACACCTGGAGGAGCAAAGGGGGCGTGTCCTCTCGGTTTGAAGTAGCAAACGAGGACAGCGGCCAATCAAAGGTCTTTTACACACCTTTGAGCGGAATCACAAGTCCAAGTCAAGAATGTAAAAAGCCAACGAGTTTATTGTCGTCTAGTTTGGGTTACAGGGAACAAAAGACTGGACAGGTACAGGAGCAGAGCAGCAGCCACCTCGACCGGACTCCACAAAATAATATGTACAATTAGTAAAAAAAAAGAAAAACAAAGAAGCTAAATAAAAATAATCACAGCACAGATAAAATGCAGCCCAGGAAAACAAATTAATCTGTCCACATCTACCCCCCCCCCCCCCCCGGAGCGTAAAAGGGTTCTGGTTCCTGATAACATGAGATCTAGTTCCTCTTTAAAAGCACGTCATTTAAAAGTGGGGGAAACAAAGCATAATGAAATATACAACGAAAGAAATAAAGGGATGATTGCGTGAGGCGGAACCGCCTAGCAACCTGTGGATGGATGAAGCCCCTCCCCCTCCCCCCCATGTGGACCCCGGGCTCCATGTGGTGTCTTCATTGTCAGTCGGTGGGTCAGATACTAAAAGTGTGTTCTAGAGAAAGTAAAATGAAGGCGGGGGGGGGGGGGGGGGGGGGGAGATCCGTGGCGGCGGCCGCCAGTCCAACAAGAGTCTCAGTAATATCCGGGCTGGTACTGCTGGCTCCACGGCTTCTGGTTCCAGAACTGCAGACAGAGAGACCCGGTTACTTTGTGCTGAGCCCCGACACGGACCAATCAGAACACTGTAGTACCCTGTATACTTGTGTGTACTCCGTGTACTCTGTACTGACCCCTTGCTGCCAGCTCTGGTTGAAGGCCTGGGCTTTGTCCATCCCGTTCCTGTTGCCAAAGTTCCCTCCGTTTCCTCCGTTGCCGCTGTTCCTGTTGTTGCCATAGTTGCCGTTCTTGTTTCCAAAGTTTCCGAAGTTGCCACGGTTACCACCTCTGGGCTGCTGGAACTGTAGCAGAGAGAAAGAGGGAGGGACGATGATGACTCCGTCTACAGAGATCACATGACAGGAGGTAGAGCGTCGTCGAGCCCCACCTGGTTGTGATGCCCTCTGGATCCCCCGCGGTGCATGTTGACTCCGCCTCCTCCTCCTCCACCACCGCCTCCTCCTCCTCCTCTGCTCATGTTGCCTCTGTTCATGGGGCCTCCTCTGTTCATGTGACCCCCCCTGGGGCCCATGTTGCCCCTCATGGGCCCCCCCCTCGGGGAGCCGCCCAGGCTGGGCAGGGGGCCGCCGCCCCGGTTGAAGTTCCCTCGGTTGTGGAAGCCGCCCCTGAAGGCCGGGGGGGGCAGGAAGCCACGAGGGGGGCGGTTGAAGCCGCCGCCGCGAGGACCCGGAGCTGCAGACAGAGGGGAGGCAGCACGAGTCAGCACGAGCGTCAGACACGGGCGCCATAACGACAACACGGCGCCGCCCACGCAGCTCTACCTCCTCTGAAGTTTCCTCGGGGCTGGAAGCCCCCGCGGCCCCCCCCTCTCTGTCCGGGTCCACTGCCGCCGCCGCCGCCGCGGCTGAACTGGTTCTGCGCCTGACGCCGCCACAGAGGCCGCCGCCCCTCTTGGGGGTGGTGCTGCCCTGGTTGGGCTTCTTCTCGGCCGGCAGCGCCGTCTTGCTCTCCTCCTTGTACTGCTCCAGCAGCTTGCCGGCCTCCTCCTTCTGCAGCTCGGCGTAGACCACGTCGCTGAAGCTCTCGCCCTCCTCGGGCAGCGAGTAGAAGCCTGCAGGGACACGAGGGGGCGGGGTCAAGGAGGCGGGACTTAGACTAGACGCTCGTCCACACGGTGACCAATGGGTGTCCAGGACGTTACAAACGTCCACGTGACTAAAACGTGGTGAACTCTCAGTGTAGAACTTAGTTTAAACTAACATGGAGAATTCAAAAGCATGCAGCTTATAACCTTAAATAATACAAGTGAATAAGATATAAGTTTGGTTAAAAGAATAAAGGGATAACTTGGACCACTAGGAGGACCGGCTTATATTTTGAGCATCTTTCTCCAAGAACATATTCATTATTTCAAACTCATCTCCATGACTTTTCCAAATCGTTTAAGATTTTCCAGGCCTGTAAATAACCATTTAAAGGTTCCTTTGTATCCTCCTGCGTACGAGTCGCGGCCCAGAGCGTCCCTCCTACCTTTCATCTTGAAGACGGCGTGCTCGGGCACCTCCTTGCTGTCGCCCTCCACCTTCTTCTGGACCCTCTGCTTGTAGTCCTCGTCCGAGGGGCAGACCACCACCGCCTTGCGCTGGAAGCCGGCGAACAGGCACATCTTCCTCTTCTGGCCGGGGGCCGACAGGTTGGTCTGGGGGGGACAGACGGGTCACTTGTACTCACAACGACGGCCTCCTGCTCATCCGGAGGACTGAAGAAGAAGAAGATGCCACTTACATGATCCAGGATGTAGTTCCTCTTCTTGCGGGCGGCGATCTCAATGAACTTCCCCAGGAACAGAGGTGCTCTCTGGGAAATGGCGCTCAGTTTGGTGATGTCTTTCGACTGGCGCTTCAGGCTGTTGATCTGTATTAGACGATGCAACAAAATAGTTCAAAGCACACGAAGTAGAGCCGGTGAGACGTAATGAGACGACGGCTGCTGCGGCACTGACCATCATCTTGTCCACGATGGTGTCACTGCCCAGGATGTAGTACTTCCCGGGGTTCTCCTGGACGTGGTTCTTCACCCACGTCGTCTTCCCTGAGCCCGGCAGGCCGACCATCACGATGATCTACATGAAGGGCAGAGAGAACGAGGGTCAACGCCACTTCTCCTGAACACAACAACCACCCCGGTCCTCCTCGCCGCGCTCACCTCGCAGTCGGCCTTGGTCTGCGGCCCCTTGAGGCCCCGGACGCGGTCGTCCACGGGGATCTGCTGCAGGAAGGTGTAGCCCTCGGTCTGAGGGAAGTACGGCGTCTCCATCTGGCCGAAGTTGAACTCCACGGCGCAGTTGTGGCAGATGACGTGGGGGAAGAGCGCCTGGCCGGTCAGGGAGTCCTTCTTGACCTGGAAGGCGACGGAGGGCTCCCCGCCGTTCTTGGAGAAGGACACCACCAGCTCCTCGCCCTCGAAGTCCTGAGAGAAGAAGACGGGGAAACGAGTTGAAACCAACGACCCGGCTAGTCTGACGAGTTACCGTTGTAAATAAAAAAAGCTGGCAGTAGAGTCACGTGAAATGAGGGATCAAATACAGCGACTTGTTCCTGGTTTTCTCATCTAGTTTGATAGTACGAGCGCCACGTCTTACAATGAGACAGCAGATGACATCGTTCTCTTCGTAGGTCTCTCCGTAGTCCTCAGTCACACAGTTGGTGGTCTTCTTGCCTTTCCCAGAGTATGCATAGGAATGTTCCTCCTCACCTAAAACATTAATTGGAGAAAACATTCATTGAAAAAGAAATGCAGAAGCACGGACATTTCAAATGGACACAGCCCGTCTCAGGCACTGGGACTAGCGTGTTGGCAATGAGCCAGCCTCCATTACCAAGAGCTGGAGCCATTTTACAGCAACATGGCATGTGGCTTATGCGCCACTAGAGGGAGCTCTAGGACCACAGAGCGCTCTGGTGTTTGCATTTGACACAGTCAACCAAAGATCACACGGTTCCCTTTGTAGAGTCCCTTCTCTATACACAAATCATATTTTGCACTAGTTTAGATATCAGGAGTAAGGATATCCATCACATTTGAGTTATTACTTTAGCAGTTTGCTGCACATGTTTCGCTAAATTATTGTGGCAACGAGTTTCTATCACGGAAAGTTATTGCTGGATCCAACGAGTCCTCTAACGACACCGGCAGCATAACGTACAGGAGAGGACGTAAGACACTGACCGAGGAGCAGGGTGCCGGTAGACAGGGACCAGCCGACCTGCACGTCATGGATCTCCATGTTCTTGCTGGAAATGTGCTTCACGGGAATCTTCTCTGCAATCTGTTGACATGAAGCAACACCCACAGCACAACACGTCAAAGTTAATGCTCCCCGCAAGTCCATTCTGTAATAAAAGGGGAGTTTACTGTGAGCCGTGTGGTTACCGTACCTTCATCTCGAAGCAGGCTTTGCCTTTGTTCACGCCGTAGGTTCCCTTGCCTCCGGACCACAGGTACGCAAAGCTCTCCATCGTGAGAGACGAGGCACTGTAACGGTCCCGAGACACCTTGAAGTGCAGGTCGCAGTTGTCTAAAAGGAAAAAAAGACACTCATAAATATCTGTATCCAATAGGTCGCCGATAAAGAGCGGCACCGTTCCATCAAGACTTCTCGGTACTTGGATCTTTGAATAAAGCTGTAAATATTCCTTCAAACGTTGGTATTCGTCACTCACAGGTGTCCAGGGAGACTTTAGTGTCGTCAAACTCTTCATCTTCCTCCTCCAGGGGGGGCACAGGCGACTTAAAGGAGGCCCTGAAAAGAGACACCAGCCAGTCAACGGGAGGAGACGCACGCCGTGAAACTACAAACAAAGATGTCTTGGGTACCACTTGCTGAAAAATATGTCGGGGAGAAAGTTGGAAAGAGACTAAAGGGAAGCAATAAAAACAGGAACAGTAAGTTGGGCGGGCAAGTGTCCACAGAAGTCTGTACGATGGCCACGGCAGACTTACCTTTGAGTATCCGGCGAAATCTAAAACGTGAGATACAGAGAGAAAGAGAGCCGCTGCTATCCCTACAGTCACTGCTACCCACTTGTGGACGTGATAAGGAGCTCTCCCCTTTAGGATCAGCTGTTTATGATCTCCAGGATCGATGTGGGTCCGTCAGAGTGACAGCCGTGATGTTTTATAATCAACTTCCCAATGTGTGAAATCCCAAATTTAAAAAAAGAGGCCACGACTCCCTGTTCTGATTAAATGTGAAGTGTGAAGGCCACGCCCGGCTGCTTGAACCGGGTCGTCGTGAGCGCTACAGCAACTTACCAACTCTGCAGCGTGAGATTAGGCACACGTCTAGCATGGGAAGTCTAAGGAGCTCGTGAAACTGGAGCGCTCCACAGATACAACGGTCTAAGTCCAGCGGAGTCACTATTCAGTAGGACCGGAACCGATGTGGGTCGAGCATCCGCAGGAGTCTTAACATCGCCGGAGACATCCGCCATCGTAGTTCCCAAAATGTAGTGAGAATGGTTGCTGGGGGAGATTTATGGTGGCGTGCGGTCAGTGCAGTCCAGAGTACTATAGGTGCACGGGGGCTTCAAGGTATAAATGAAATATGGTAATGAGAAGACAGAAAAGCTGGACTTTCAAAAAGTGGAACTTTGACTTGCGTCGGTAAGAAGGGGCAAAAAGGACCTAAAAACTCTTCCCGAGAATATAGTAAAAAACAATTTGTTATCCAACGTCAGATCCTTTTAAAGTGCGTCAACAACGCAATGAAAACAAAAAAACTGACCAAGAATTAGGTACAAGTATGCACACACACACACACACACACACACAAACAAACGCCCACGTGCGCCATGCATGATGTCACCTGCACAGGGGTAGAAGAGTCTCTCTCACACACACACACACACACACACACACACACACGTCCACGCCATGATAACACACAAACACATGGGACAGAAATAGCAGTTTGACGTCATACAACCAGTGAAATTAAAAACAAAACGATAGAAGAAAAAATATATATATATATAGACAATTGCGAGGTTAAACGATGGACGGTCAATAACGAGCTCCTCCGTGGACGTTCCAAACCGTTGGGCCGTGTTTCTCTATGCTGGTGTGCTACCCTGCAGCACTGGGCACCCCCCACACCTCTCGGCTACCCCCCCTCCATTCATTAAGAAGTGCACATCTGCTACTTTCCTCTGGGTTCTGTGTTGAGCAGCCTGGCTTCACCTTGAGGACACAACTGGCTTTCCAAAGGTGGCATGAGGAACAGATGTGGAAATTCATAGAGACTTGATAGTTGCACTTCTGCTACAGAATGCAGTCCATTTGAGAAACAAATGTGAGTGGGCACTGTAAAGGGTAAATGGTAAGGCTCTTAAAAAGGTAGTCAGGGATGACCCTCAAAACATGTGAAAGTGAGGTAGTTAATAAATAGTATAATACTTGAAAATGAGGGTTTTCCTAGTTATGTGCATTGGCTCTTAAAGCCAATACAGTTTAACAAAGCTATGGATGGCGCTTCAGGGATGCTGAAGGCCATTTTTGCTCTGTCCCATCCTTACCAGCTGTATTTGTTCTCTTCAATAAATTCAAAGTAGCCCCTTCCATGTTCCTCCCGGCGTCTCTTAACACCCTTCTTATTCTTCTGATCAGCATTCGTGTCTTTGTCCGCATCCCCTTTGAAAATAGAACAAAGATATAGAATGAGGTGCTCCTTTTTGAGAGAGAAGAGGTCGGACTGGCAGTGGGTTCTGGCCCACAGAGCCAGTTCATTAGTTACATCGTGTCGACCATAATCATCAATAGAAAGGTAACCAAAGAGGCAACACCTCGAGATTACACTTTAAATAAATATATATATACACAATCATACTGCATAAACTGTAACACTCTAATGACCAGATGATAATAATTACAATATATGCTGGTCAAAATTAACATTGTGAACAGTGTTGGCTGTGGCTGGAAGTCTCTGTGAAGTAAAGGGGACATTAACCCTGGAGTGAAGGGGCTGTATAGTGTTCAGGAAGATGGAGATGCATCTACGTGTTAATTAGGAGGAAACTAGTCTGGGACGAATGCATCATGCAAGTAAAGGGGAACCCTAAATTACCTCGGAGAATAATCACGATAAACCGACTAGGTTCATCCAACAAGATGAACTCTTTCTATTCGACCCCCGGACAAACGAACCACACCGGCCGACGTGACCCCCCGACCCCCCCCCCCCCCCCCGGTCCGCGAAGCAAAACGCGTGGACGTGAACACAAACGAGCAAAGTCCGGCATTAAAGCGGTAGTAATTCGTAATTATCATCAATGACCGGCCCGATGGGCTTAATGGCGTAACGTGACCGCGGAGGCCGGGCTCCCCGCCAATAGCCCCGCCGTTACAGTCGCACCTTGTTTTAAACGCGGTTTCCTTTTGTTTAAAGCGAGTCGTAGTGTAACAACACGGTTTATCTTCCCGGTTCATCCCCAACACACTACCGCCCATTAAAAAAAGCCAGGCCCCATCGCGGGAACCCCTGAAGTACCCGTTAGCTCCCGGCTGCACCAAACACAAAGGAAATGACGTTAGCTCGCAGGCTAACACGCTACCCAGGCGAAACGAAAAGCCGGACTACGCCGCGTTACATCAACGTCTAACGGGGGACTCCACTCCCCTAGCGCGCCCAATCGCCCCGAGCGATATCCTGCTATTGAATAAAACGATAAACGTATAGTTTGTAGACTAGAGGATCGACTAGTTTAGAAAACGATTCGCGTTAGCGATGCTAACTCCGCGGCTAACCGTTGGTGGCTAACGCCTGCTAGCTCGGTGAGGTCACGCTCTCAACATGGCGGCGCTGCTCCGCGGTAACGGGTTCGGGTTTACTCGTCCCCAGCCGGCTCCCTCCCGCGTTAGCATTCCCGCTACAGCAAAACGCGACCCCCCCAGTCAGTCCATCCAGCCAGTCACATTGTGCATAACCACTGCGGCCGACTCACCCTCTGCCGCCGGGTCCGCGGGCTCACCGTCCTCCTCCGGGTCTATTTTCTCCATGTCGTCGACGTCTCCCTTGAGCATGGGGTCCATCTCGTCGTCCTCGTCTCCCTCCTCTTCGCCCTCACCCATCTCCTCGTCCTCAGCGACGGCATCCCCCTCGCCCCCATTTTCACTTTTCTCTTCCACTACTTCAGCTACTACTACTACCGGCGCCGCTACTTCTTCTGCTGGCTCTTCCTCCTCTTCTTCTTCTTCCTCCTCCTCCTCCTCCTCGTTGGCCTCCATGCTTTCTTCTATCGGGCCCTCGCCCTCCTCCTCCTCGCCCATGCCCTCCTGCTCGGCGGCCTGGCCGGAGGCCGAGCCCTCGGCCGCGGCCGCCGCTTCGGGCTCCGGCGTGGGGTTCCCCGCGAGGGCCTCCTCGTCCAGCGCGGCCTGCAGGCGGTCCATGAGCTCGGCCTTCAGCCCTTTATCCGACAGCTCGCGCTTCTTCAGCTCGTCCTTCAGCTCGTTCACTTTCAGCTTCTTCACGTTGATGGAGCTCATCTTGGATGTTTTAACGGCAAAAAATGTACGATGTAAAAAATCTCAAATACGATAAATAAATAGCTTTACGCCCTTTGTCGACGGATGTGGCTCAATATACTGCGCCAAATGGCACCCGCGCTGTCCGACCGATCTTTCACCGGCAAAAGAGCTGCGCGTATCCCGGGTGTGGGGGAGGACGATGACGTCCTGCCTGCTTACCCAGACTGCACCGCGGCCGGTTTATATAGCCCGCCGACCATCTGTCGCCGCAACACTCACAACACCCCAGATTCTGCTCAGTGTGTCTTTGTGGGTATCATTCATATAGACTAGGCGGTGCTACTGCACATTAATATATTAATAATGTTAAAGTAAACAGAGGGGACGCGATTCAAAATAATAGTCAATACCCATAATTCAAAATAATAGTGAATACCCATAATTCATCTAGGAAACATTTTTATTGTGCAAGTAGGCTATACTGTACATTTTTGTAAACATTTTATAAAAGTAATATCTTCCAAGGCAAAATAGAAATGGGAAGGATTAATAAAGAAAATATATCCTGTAGTGAAAATCATATATTCATCCAACTCTTCCACTATAGTTCATTATTTAAAAAAAATTTCACCCACGTAAGATAAAAACAATTAGATCTATCGTCTCAAAAAACTGGTTCACACGTTTGCTACTTCTAGACTAGATTACTGCAACTCCTTATTATCAGGTTTCTCTAATAAGTCTCTTAAGTCAACTCCTTATTATCAGGTTTCTCTAATTAGTCTCTTAAGTCAACTCCTTATTATCAGGTTTCTCTAATACGTCTCTTAAGTCAACTCCTTATTATCAGGCTGCTCTAATTAGTCTTTTAAGATCACATGGCTCTTATATTACCTGCTCTGCGCTGGCTCCCCGTAAAATCAATATCCCATTTCAAATTCTTCTCCTCAACTACAAAGCCTTGATTAGTGATGCACCATCATATCTTAAAGAGCTTGTAGTACCATGTTACCCCACTAGAGGGCTTGTCGTACCATGTTACCCCACTAGAGGGCTTGTAGTACCATGTTACCCCACTAGAGGGCTTGTAGTACCATGTTACCCCACTAGAAGGCTTGTAGTACCATGTTACCCCACTAGAGGGCTTGTAGTACCATGTTACCCCACTAGAGGGCTTGTAGTACCATGTTACCCCACTAGAGGGCTTGTAGTACCATGTTACCCCACTAGAGGGCTTGTAGTACCATGTTACCCCACTAGAGGGCTTGTAGTACCATGTTACCCCACTAGAGGGCTTGTAGTACCATGTTACCCCACTAAAGAGCTGCGCTTACTAAATGCGGTGCTATTTGTAGTTCCTAGAGTCTTAAAAAGTAGGATGGGATGCAGAGCCTTCAGGTATCAAGCTCCTTCTCTTTTATGAACCAGCTCCACCTTCAGTCCTGGAGGCTCCGCCCCCTCATGGAGACTGAAGACTCTCCTCCTGATGGTCTGATAGTTACACCAGGTTCACCTGGTCCAGGTCTGGAGACGCTGCTAGAGGCTGAGAGGAGGGGGGACGCTAGGATACACTGAGCTCCTCTCTCCTCTCCTCTCTCCTTATGGACGCTTAGGATACACTGAGCTCCTCTCTCCTCTCCTCTCTCCTTATGGACGCTAGGATACACTGAGCTCCTCTCTCCTCTCCTCTCTCCTTATGGACGTTTAGGATACACTGAGCTCCTCTCTCCTCTCCTCTCTCCTCTCTCCTCTCTCCTCTCTCCTCTCTCCTCTCTCCTTATGGACGTTAGGATACACTGAGCTCCTCTCTCCTCTCTCCTCTCTCCTTATGGACGTTAGGATACACTGAGCTCCTCTCTCCTCTCTCCTCTCTCCTTATGGACATTAGGATACACTGAGCTCCTCTCTCCTCTCTCCTCTCTCCTTATGGACGTTTAGGATACACTGAGCTCCTCTCTCCTCTCCTCTCTCCTTATGGACGTTTAGCATACACTGAGCTCCTCTCTCCTCTCCTCTCTCCTTATGGACGTTTAGGATACACTGAGCTCCTCTCTCCTCTCCTCTCTCCTTATGGATGAATTCACGTCTCTTTATTGCACATTATTAACTCTACTTCCCCAAAGTCTTTGTGACTTCTCTCTCCTCAGCTTTCCATTGGCCGTGGCTGTGTTGGCCCTGGCTCCTGCCCCCATGGCCCCGCTGATGCCCCCATGGCCCCTCCTCTCTTCCTCCTTCTATTTCATGGATTGTGGAGGTCAAAACAATTAAATGTAGGAAACCTACAAATCAATCAACACGAAGAAAACAAAGAATCACATATAATGTCATTTATATGTTTTGGGGTCAGACTCAGACGTGTTTTTTAAGTGATCAGTAAAATGTTTAAAAAACCTATCGTAAAACAAACAGGGAGGCACATGAGAAGGTGACGTCATAATGTAAAATGGACCCTCGGTTTCATATCGGATACCTCATGGGAGCAACTTGACAGGAGCTTCCTCTCACCAATCATCACATACACGAGGACCTGCTGTGTGGGGGAGATGGTTTCTGGGCAATTGCCTTTTGAAATACAATAGAATAGAATACAATTCCATTTAAAAAAAAGTTTCCTGTGAGCGCTTCTAATGCCTGCTCTCTGCTGCCCCCCCGTGGAGGTCATGGTAAATAACCCAGTGGTCCATGAAGCGTTTCCTCAGTGCGCTCACTCCTTCTCCACTGAGCCACCGGTCGCACTCCTCTGAGGACAGTGTCTCCATAGTTGGTCCTATATATATTAATATATATATATATATATATATATATATATAATATATATATATATATATATATTCTTTTTTGTGCATATATGCTGATATGAGGGTTTTTCATCCACGGAGCTTTGGTGAAATCTCATGAAAAGCGCGCGCTGCCTTTGTCCGGATCTCTTTTTAAATATTAACAAGTTGTCATGTCATCTCTGACTGGAAGAGGAGAGAGAGTCCCCGCCTCGGTGAGAGGAACACACTGGGTAAGTCAGATTTACTCACTATGAGCCGGACGGGGGGTGTGTGAACAACATGGCATTGTCTTTATAGAGTTTGATATAAGAATAACACTTGGAGACAACCAGCAACCTCGGTTGGGTGTGGTAACACCTCCCGACATCCTTCTCCCGGTGATGTCCCTCTCAGAGCCCAGACGCGTATCACTGTGAGCCCGTCGGCACCAGTAGCACCGGGAGGGACCGTCAACCCAGGGAGCGTCCCGCTCCGGAGGGGGCCGGGGGGTCCAGAGGCGACCCACACCGGACTATGTGCCAGAGAGCGGACGCCGTCCCGTCTTACAAGTCCCTCCCTGGAGGCGCCGGGGACCGCGTGAGGAGCACCATGTCCGCGCATCCGGGCTCCGGGAGGTCCGACAGGAAAGTTGCGTGTTGCGAGAAATGCTCCGCGACCCTGGTGGCCCTGAAGAAGCAGGCTCTGAGCCTGGCGGTGCACCAGCAGTCCTCCTGCAAGGTCAGTCCACTATGCACGGGGCTCCGGGGCTCCGGACCCCCTCGGTCTGCCACGGGAGCCGGGGATGAATCTTAATGATGCACGGAGACAGACTGCAGCTCCTCAGCAGGTGGTGGTGCAGGGCAATAAAACTAAAAGCTGCATGTTGCATATGGAATATTATTAATTAAGTTGTATTTATTTTCAACAAATTAACTAAGATCATTTCATTTAATATAATATCATATTTATTTGGGATATTATAAATGATGTAAAATCCCAAATAAATATTATTTTGTATTAAAATAATGACATAATATATTTAAATATAATACAATGGTATACAACTTAGATTGATCTAGACTTAATTATAAGTAAAATGATAAATTCTTTGATTGATGGAAAATTAATCTGCAGCATTTCTTGATGTAAATCTGTTGGTTTTCTTAGTGTTTTGTGTATAATATGGGTGTGGAGCGTTGGTGGGACAAAACAACTAACATGAATATGAATATGTCCGCTTGGGCTCTGAACCCCAAACATTAACTTACTACTTGAGAAAAAATATCCTAAAACCAAAAATAAATAGAATATATAGTTAAATCATCAAACACATGTATTTAAAATAAAGTTATTGAACACATTTTCTGCAGCGCTGCATGAGTACATTCTACGTGCTTTCTGGACGTATCCGTCTGGACAGCGCTGCCCAGAGAGGAATGTACATTTCTGCATCCGATCCGTCCGTCCATCTGTCACCACGAGCATCCATCAAACACACTCCACCGGCGGAGCAGGCCGTCCGGCGTGAGTGGTTCCAAATGGGCATGAATATTTCATCTCACATCCTCGTGTCATCTCCACAGTCGGCTCCATTGAGGGAGGACTCTTTATTTGTGTGGGATGGGGTGGGGGGGATGGGTGTGTGTGTGTGTGTGTGTGTGTGTGTGTGTGGGGGGGGGCTGCTATAGCACCTTGAGTTTGGGAGAGAGACCACGAGCCGGAGCTCAGACGTTACCCTGTGGCCGTCTACCGTAAACATCTTCAGGACGCAGGAATCTGATAGCGAGCTCCTCGCAGCTTTATTGATCCGAGAGTTATTCTTTCAGCCTCTCGGCTCAGTGACGTCATCTGTGTGATGGGCGAGCACTCTGGTGGAGTCCAGTCGCCCATTTGGCTACAAGAGCACACTCAGCTATATACTATATATATATATATATATATATATATATATATATATATGTATACATACATATAGAGGTCATCATTTATATATGAGTAATGCAAGATGCCCAAACACTAAACTGACATTTGCTGGTGATAGAATTGGCTTATTTTGCCAATTTTGTGTAGAATAAAGAGGATATTATGGCGTATTGGAGTTAAGTAACCCTGGATACAGAGATTTATGGAGACATTGGTTTAATCCCTGATGTTTTATATGGTAGATGGAGCTCTTGCTGCTGGATGAAGAGAGTGAGAGTGTTACATACTGACAGATATATACGTGACACAAGAGGGTCGTTGTTGGGATGAAACTGAGATGATTTTCTTTGGCAGTGCTGGGGACTTTACAGGAGACATGAAAGACACATGTTTACTCTTTTCTCCTAGAACACACGCTTTAAAGTTTAAAAAATACAAATATTCTGTCTGAATTCTTCAGTATTCGTCCTCTGTTGAAATTCTCCATCTCTTTCAATTATTGCATCAGAATTTCCAGAATGTATTTAATTATTATCATCCAGCTTGATGACTGCAAGTAATAGTCTCCTTACATCCTAAAGATGAGGTTGAATGATCGATTCACAGTCTCACCGTGTTCATTTTCAAGAAGTTCTTTACCATGTCTTCATTCCAAGGAACACAGAAATATGATTTTCCTCAGCCAGAACAGATCTGATCTAATCTAGCGTGGTGACCTGTTGTCCTCCGTTGAGCGGCGGCTCATGCGGCTTCATCGTGGTAACTAAGGTTTAGCTAACTGCACTTTAACTGATCCCAGGGTAGTATTAATCAATACACGGACTCCTTGATGATTTGCTAAGTGCTAACGTGGCTCTCATCAAACCGTTTCCACGGCACAGTGATCGCCACGCAACACGCACACCAGAAACCAAACAACTCCTCTCAGCCATGTGTCTCCACCAGAAGCTGAACCTCCTTAAATACACCAAATACCGAGTACCTCAAACCCTCACTGACAAGTTTACCTGCAATTTCTAGATATTCAAATATGTCTTGTAACTTTATTTTTACCGTTGCATTGAAAATGCAGAAGGTAATGTTTTGATCGCCGTGTATTTGTATGCGTGGGTGTTATTCGCGTAAGTAAAAAAGTATTCAACCCAATCGCATGAAATTTGGTGGGATGATTGGTTATTATCCGGGGAGCATTTGATTAGATGCTCCCCGATGAGAAATTTGATAATATTTGGTAAACGTGAGGTCTCGGCAGGTGCATTTGTATTCTAACTTTAGCCCACATGACCGTTAGCTAGTTCAACCTGCTTCCTGCGCTAATGCTAAGCTAGTCACCGACTGTCCCTGGATTCATATTTAATGTCCATATATAACGCGCCGCAATAAGCATAACAATAAGAATATTTCCCAAAACGTCAAAGCTCTTTGCGAGGCGTTCAAACCAATCATGATCCCTTCTGTGTCGGATGGAATGATGATCTCAAAGATCTGCAGCGTTTAACGTTAATGTCGCTTCATCCCGACAACCGTGACTCCACCGCCGCTTCCATGAAACCTAACGCCTTCAACCGGAGGCAAACGATTCACCCGGGAAGATGAGATGATCTACACTCATGACTCCTCCTCCTGTAGGGGTGAAAGGTCACATACAGTACCTCAACTCAGACGGCTGGCTAGCGGCTAGCGGTGCTAATAGCGCTAATAGATTTTGGGATTGATCGGGTCAAAGGTCAAGGTCATGAAAAGGTACAAATCGTCTTTTTACCATAGCACAGTACATTTGTATGTTCATAATGTAATGCCCAATCTTGTGATGTGTGAAGCTATGCGCTCTACCGAGCGCCCCTTCTAGTTTAATACCTTCTTTAATATTCGCAGGACTCCGGCGACCTGTCTGCGTTTCTTCTCGACAACCTTCACGTCCACAGTCGCTCCTCCCTCGAGTCCCGGGACCGGGAGCAGGGCGAGTGCGGCGCCTGCGGCGTCCCGCTGCAGCAGCTGAAGCAGGAGGCGGTCCACCTGGCCCTGAGCCGCGCTCAGCCGGCGGCCAAGCCTCCCTTCGAACGCAGCTTCAGCGCCGCCGCCCTGCTGGGCCCGGGCGAGCCGAAGCACGCGGACCGGGCGCCGTGGGCGCCGCCCGCCGCGCCGTGGCACGGCGCCGGCACCCTCAGCCCTCACGCCCCGAGGAGCCCCAGGACGCCCCAGAGGACCCCCCAGACCCTCAGGCGCAGGGGGCCCAAGCTGCCCAACCCGGACATGGACCGCTGGGTGGAGCAGCAGCAGCAGCTGGTCGCTTCCAAAGCGGCGCCCGGCGCCGAGGGCGTCGCCAGGTACCACAAGGTACCCTAACGCCTCCTCTCTCCACTAAATCACACGGCACCCCCCTGAGTGCGTCCCCCTGTTAACGAGCCGTATGTAGAGGACGTCTTTACGGCGCCCGTGTCGGCCGAGCGATGATTCACGGCGCCTAATCGGAGCCTCTCTGGATCCCACGGCGAGGACGTCGTGTAAAGGACTTCTGCTAATGGGATGGGATCGGGTCGTGATTTACCCGTCATAAAGCCGCCAGTCCAAAAGCACTTGTGATCAATAGGGGGATGGTCTTATTTAACAGGGTGGCTGGTGAAATATGCTCCACCCCCCCCCCCCAAGTCATAAACCTGAACACGCTGAGAGTGTTTGATACGTTGGTTCAGCTTTTCCTCCTGATCCATACGGACAAAAGGAACATCACAAATAATAGTGATGTATCCTTTATTGATCCCCGTGGGGAAAGTCTTCTCTGCGTTGGACCAATCCTCCGTTATGAAGCCGTAGCTCCGCCCCTCAGGGGGCGGGGCGCTGAGGCAAGAGCGACGCGACTTTAAAAACAACGTTTTACACGACAGGAGAACCAAAGTACAACGTGTTGATGAAACTAGAGCGGGCCCTCGCAGAGCGCACACCCTCACATGTCACAAGAGTGGGCATGGAGTTATGAACACGTTGCATTAGTTGCCAATTGGATACAAATGTACAGCGCTATAGTAAAAAGAAGATTTTGACCTTTTCACGACCTTGACCTTTGACCCGATAGATCCCAAAATCTAAACAATTAGTCCCCGGATAATAACCAATCATCCCACCAAATTTCATGCGATTCGGTTAAATACTTTTTGAGTTATGCGAGTAACACGCATACATACAAATAAATACATACATGAATAAATACACGGCGATCAAAACATAACCTTCCTCATTTTCAATGCGAAGGTAACAATGTGTTTATCAGATAGCTCCAAACGATAGCACGTATGGCGAGCTAAGCTACCTACTGAGGTAACCCCTAGCAACGCCCACAAGGAGGAGAGCTTCATACCAACTATGTTCTGTTTAATAAATAAAATAAACCGCAGCGCAATATTATAACAAACGTCTAGTTCTTAATGGACTTATCTAATCCCATTAGAGTTTAGACAATACCTGGGCTCAGACAAAACGGCCTGCATGATTATTAATTATCCCGGCGCTCCCTGTGAGGGCGGATCAATACACGCTCATGGGCCGAGGGCCGAGGCGAAGGATAGGAGACGAGTGAAAGTGGAGGACGAAGAGGAAGGAGAGAGGAGACGAGGAAAAGAAGGAGGGGGCGGGAAAAAACAATCGCAGAAGAAGAGAGAAGGAAATGAAGAGTATGAGGGAAACGAAGGAGATGGGCGGGATAGGAAGGAAACGAGAGATAATAAAGAGAGAGAGAGAGGAATTAGAGCGCCGGGAAAGAGAAAGTGAAGATCATAAAAAAAAGGTTCCGACAAAACGCATCAGTCATGAGAAGACAGGGGGGGGGGGGGGGGGCGTCTATGCATTACCCATATTAACTATGGCTTCATTAATTCACTTAGCCCCGTCGTTATGCTCCACCCAGCCTCCCTCCTAACTCCTCCTGCAGTCCTCTAGTTGGCATGGTACGGCTGACAAGAGAACGACCACATGAGCTGGCGTGGTCCTCGCGCCCCGTGAAGAGGCTGAGGCGCCATGAGGCGTGGAGCCGTGTGAGAGCGCCAGAGACACCCACACTCGGCCCTGACGCCGAGCAGCAGCGACCGCACGATGAAGAGCCTTTCCTTGTCTCATACGCACGGCCTCGAGTACGGGAAGCTTTCAGGGAAGCAGCTTCTCTGTGTGTGTGTGTGTGTGTGTGTGTGTGTGTGAGCCGACTTCTCCTCCTCCGAGTCGAGTGTGAGAGTGAAGGAGTCTCTCCAGCCGTCCTCATCCAGAGCGGCAGGTTCCTGTTTAACCTCCTGTCTCTCGGAGCGGTGCCCAGTCGGACACGCCCAGAGTGATTCCTGTGGTAATGGCTCTCTTGTGGAGTGCAGAAGAGCCATTACTGCCTGTGAGTGTCATAAGGAGCTCTCTCCTCCAGCAGGCTGCAGAGGAGGCGGCGCTGAGCGTCCAGACCAGCAGGATCCCTCACATATCCAGAGTGGTGACCATCGCCAACACGGCTGCTATGTCCCTCTTAGCCAGGTAAATAAATATAACACAAATATATATATTTCCATATTTATATATATATACATATTTATATATATATATATATATATATATATATATATATATATACAATGTGTTGTATGTGTCTGCACTAGATGCATATATATATATACATATACAAATATATAAATATATAAATATATAATATATAAATATATATATATATATAATATATAATGTGTTGTATGTGTCTGCACTAGATGTATCTATATATAAACATATAAATATATAGATACATAAATATATATAATAGGTTGTATGTGTCTGCACTAGATGTATCTATATATAAAATATATAAATCCATAAGTATATATATATATAAATATATAAATATGTATATATTGTTGTATGCATCTGCATTAGATGTATCCATCTATATATATATATATATATATATATATATATATATATATATATATATATATATATGTAATGTGTTGTACGTGTCTGCACTAGATGTATCTATATATATCTATATAAATATATGTAATGTGTTATATGTGCACTAGATGTAGGGTATGACGCGGCGTTCCTTCTCCCCGTAGAGCTGCAGAGAAGCTGAACTTGACGTCCAGGAAGAAGGGCCATGCCTCCGATCCGGCTCCCGCTCACACGTCCTCCTGCTTCAGGGATCTGATCCAGAAGAGCCCTCCGGCCGTGCCCTCCTGCCTGTTGCAAGCTGCCACCAGAACCAGAGACTCACCCAGCGTTGCCAAGGTGACCGCTGGGCTGCACATTCCAGGAGAGTTACTGTAGGAGTCCCATAGATGGAGCGCCACTGGTAATAACTACAGCCAAGCTTCACAACAGCATTCAGACTAACATTAGATAAATGAGCGACTGTCGATATGTCAGGGAACATTTCATTTGACAGTATTTAGACTTAAAGGGATATTTTGAGAAGTACATCATATGGATCTATGCTTGATACCACATGTCTGTAAGTATAAAGGAGCTATACAGCCGATAGCCAATTAGCTTAGCATAACAACTGCAGTGAGGTAAGCAGCACAGAATTTCCTGTAAAACCTAAACTTTCGGTTTCATATGGATTAATCAAATGAAATGAGAAATTTTATAATATTTGGTAAACGTGAGGTCTCGGCAGGTGCATTTGTATTCTAACTTTAGCCCACATGACCGTTAGCTAGTTCAACCTGCTTCCTGCGCTAATGCTAAGCTAGTCACCGACTGTCCCTGGATTCATATTTAATGTCCATATATAACGCGCCGCAATAAGCATAACAATAAGAATATTTCCCAAAACGTCAAAGCTCTTTGCGAGGCGTTCAAACCAATCATGATCCCTTCTGTGTCGGATGGAATGATGATCTCAAAGATCTGCAGCGTTTAACGTTAATGTCGCTTCATCCCGACAACCGTGACTCCACCGCCGCTTCCATGAAACCTAACGCCTTCAACCGGAGGCAAACGATTCACCCGGGAAGATGAGATGATCTACACTCATGACTCCTCCTCCTGTAGGGGTGAAAGGTCACATACAGTACCTCAACTCAGACGGCTGGCTAGCGGCTAGCGGTGCTAATAGCGCCACAGGGCTGAATGTCTGACCCTCGAGGGTCGGCGGCCGGTCGGCGCGGCGTTATCGGGGGGGAAGAGTGACGGCTGCTAGTTAACCAGCGGAACGAGACGCACTAAAACGTGCACTCAGCAAGGCCGGCGCCGCCCGCCGGGGTCAGAGGTTAACGCCTGTGAACTCACACACATCAGCGGTGAGACGTGAGGAGGAAACACCACAGCCTCATAATGGAGGCAGCTAATGGGCGCTGGACAGAGACGTCCACGCCGCCCGCCTCATCGCGTGGGCTTTACGGGAAACACACAATCCATATCCAGAGGGAGAGAGTTCCCAGCAGCCGTCTTAGATCAGAGACCGAAGACATGAGGGACACGCGGTGGACACGCGGTGGACACGCGGTGGACACGCCGTGGACACGCGGTGGACACGCGGTGGACACGCCGTGGACACGCGGTGGACACGCCGTGGACACGCGGTGGACACGCGGTGGACACGCCGTGGACACGCGGTGGACACGCCGTGGACACGCCGTGGACACGCCGTGGACACGCCGTGGACACGCCGTGGACACGCGGTGGTTCTAATGTGTTCAGATGCTGAATGAAGCAGAACTACAGAGCGACATCATTTTGTTATGGTCAGAAACAAAGGAGCCGGGGCCCGATAGACACTGGGCGTGCCAACGCCCCCTAACGTCCCCCCCATGGGCTCAGCCCCTCGCCGCGGTGTGGGCCGCGGTGTGTCTCCGGTCCTCCGCCGTGTTGGAGGTGTTGCAGCAGCTCTGCAGAGCCAAGAGATCTCAGTCAATTTGGAGGAGATCCTATATCACGCCTCCTTATAATACTCTGTAATGTAGTGCTAATGTCTCCATCTTGTTCCTCCCTCCTTTCAGATCGCCTCCTCTGGGGGAAACGGGGGGGGGGGGGGGATCAATACGGCTGCGTGCTCCCCTTGACTCGGAGAGTCTCGGTCTAGAGTTACAGGGAGGGCCAGACGGAGCAGCAGCTTCACCTGCAGAGCACTCAGCGCGAGACTCAATGTGCACGCGTGGCGGGGGGGGGGGGGGGGGGGGGGGGGCATCGCTGTAAAATGGGTCTCTTGAATAATTGAACCCTCATAAATAGAGCTTGACACATGTTCAATAGGGTTAGGGAGCCACGTCTTGCATAAGTTATTACAATTATGATTTGTAGAGAGAGGGGTTAAAAAATCTTTCACCGACACGAATCATGAGGCAGATGGAACGCCGCTGTTAGATATTCACAATGTCGACGGCGGATGATGTCATCGCTGTGCAGGACAGTCCTGGACCCTTTCAAGAAAACCACATTCGACTGGGTGTCACGGGGGGGGGGGGGGGGGGGGGGGGGGTCGTGATACTGTTAGAGGAGTTGGTTTATCCTCAGAGCGTGGACTCGTCTGCCTCCTGCTTCCAGCCAGTCTTGTTAAATGTGAGACTCAGGATGAAACTTGATTTAGACCGTCAGCCTCTGAGTCGGAGGCTTCCTGCAGAGCGCTGCATTAACTGTGTTTACATCGCCTCACATTGTCACTGCATGTTCAGTTTCACTAACGAGATGAGCCGGCTGTCTGCCGCCTGGAAGAAGAATCTCAGTTAACATGAAGCAGCATGCTGCCCTCATATGTTTGTCACTTTATGGCTATGAAACCAGAGATTGACCGACAGTTAAAAGGTAAATCGAGGCAACATTTATTAAGGTGCAAAAGAAACACCTCAAAAAGACATTAAAATGATATTAGAACATTTATTTTGACGTCATTTCTTTGACACAAAGGAAAGACATCCGTCGTGGAGCGATGGGATCAGCTGCAGATCCCGACTAATACGTAGCGAAAAGGCTAAAGCTGCGCTCACAACAACAGCATTGGGAATTTTTCGCCCGAGTCAAACCCATGAGCAAAGTCAACGTACAGAGGTGAGCGGTTGCGATTAACCCACTTCTTCGCCGGGCGGCGCGTTTGAGGTGAATTGCGCGTTATGAACAATTCGCCTCATTCGTCTTTTTAATATTTCACCTTTTGGCGAGAGGTTCGCCCGACGACGAGTTACGAAAGCCAATCGGAGTCGAGCTGCTCCTCCGTTGGTGAATCTGCTGCTCTAGTGGAGCTGAATAGACATTCAGACTAGAGGTGAAGGTCACCGAGCTGTGAGCCTACGGGTGATGTCATGTGTTAATATATATATTTATATTAATTTTATGAAGCCAGACTCGAGGGCGTTACATGTTCAGGCGTTTGTGGGATGTCCTCAACACGTGAAGCAGAACTAGTGGTGAGTTCTTCATGGGGGATGAAGGAGATGATAACTGTTTCCACTGAGTAAAGCCACAGAGATAAGCCCCGCCCCCTCTAAGCCCCGCCCCCTCTAAGACACGAATGAAGCGAATCTCGCGACAAGCCACAAATGGCCAAGTGAGTAAACTCACGTAAGTTGGGTGTGAGCGCAGCATACGGGTCGGTAAAGAGAGAGCCTCCTTCCTCTGGAAACCATCAAGGAGTTTACCAGAAATCCATCAGAACGTCCCCCATCAGAACACGCGCTCATGGCCTTCTCGATACGTCTCCCTCTCCTCGGCCAGCAGGTCTCGGTGTCCCTGAGGATCAGCCCGGCGCCGCCGGAGGGCCAGCCGTCCGTCCTCCACGTGGACCCGTCCCGGAGGAGGGTGGTCGTCATGGACCTGGTGGGCAAGAGGCCGCCGGCGACGCTCGGCCGGGACGGCCGGAACCAGAACGTCTTCAGCTTCGACGCCGCCTATCCTCCAGAGTGCAGCCAGGTCCGGTCCTCCTCCTCCAGCTGTGGAGCCTCTGTGTCTTTTCATGTAGTCGGCGTGTACTTCTCCCACCGCCACCATCACACCTGCATTCAGTTCCCGCTCACGGTATCTGGGCCGAGGGCCTCCAGTGGATCGGCGTGCTGCTGTCGTCTCATTGGCCGTCGTAACGCCCGCCCCCTTTGTTCCCGCCAGGCCGAGGTGAGCGCCGGCGTCCTGGCCGACGTCCTCCGCTGTGTGCTGAGCGGCAGCGACGGCTGTGTTCTGGGTCTGGGATGTGCCGATGTGGGTGAGTGATCGGCCGCTGCGAGGGGCCATGGGTTCACGTCTCCAGATGAGAGTGGGATGCTTTTAGCCCCCCCCCCCCCTGTCCCACTCCTATCACTCACTCTTTCTTTATTACCTAAACTCTCTCTCTCCGTCCTCTTAGCAATTGTGAGACACATTTCCAAATGTTTTCCACAACCGTGGAATACAAATCCGCATAATTTAGTCATTTATCTTTTACTTGTTGCCGTGTAAATAAAAGCCGTTTCATCTATTATACAACACGCAGGCTTTTTCAAACGCTGCCCATCTTTGCCTGATAGCTATTTCAGCAGATTGCACAATACGACTGCTGCAGCGCTGCAAGGGGACGGAACTAAATGGACTGTGATACGTTGCCATTAGAGGGATGGGACCCTGCACTTAGCCTCCGTGAAGGGGTTTAATAGATGCACACACACACACACACACACACACACACACACACACACACAGGGTAAGGACAGGGTCTCCTTGGAGCTGCTTTTTCACATGACGCCACTCTCCGTAAATCTGATTGAATTAGTTGTCCGATACAAACTACATGTGGCCCGCAGCCGAGGGATATCAATCTCCACCGCAGAACTCGGTTCTCTCTGAATAACGGCAGGCAGCTTGGCCTTTAATTAGAGAAAACCAATTCTCTTATGCTCATTCAATTAGAGTGGGGCTAAGACCAGAGATGGGGGAACAGGCCCTCGGACTGACAGGGGAGCGGGCCTGTTGGCCATGCAGGACGGCATCGGTCCAGGAGGAGGTGTTCTCCTGTCTGCTCCGTCCTCATGGAGGTGTGTCGTCTGGAGGCGGCTCACCTCCTCTGGCTCCCGTCGGCACATGTTCCCAGTTTCTGTGTCTCTGAGCCCGTCAGTCCACACAGGCCTCTGCTGGCTGTGGGGGGGTCTGAGGGTCTCTGTGGACCCCCCTGTAGACAAGGGGAGAAACAGACACACACACACATGGAGGTTCTTTAAACCGTAGAAGTATGTTGTCATTACCAATATTATACATAAAGCACAACTTGAGCAATACAATACAGTATGTTACACCATTATGACACTCGTCTATATAGAACACGTATAGACACTGTTCTCGTGACCGTGTGGTTTACTTTGTGAACTGGTGGTGGAGGACGGGTGGTCGTTCTCTCGCTCCTCGGTTCCTCCATTTAGAAATACAAAGGAATGAATTAGCATATACTTACAGGGGGGTTTCAAACTTCGGTGAGTAACGGGTTTAAAAACAAAACAGATAGTTGTGTCCTTTCAGTGGAGAAAATATGATGAAGGGCATTTTAGGGTGCCTTTTAGTGGAGACATTGTTAAGAAGGACCATCCAGGGTGTCCTTCCCGTGGAGAAGACGTGATGAGGAGCCCTCTAGGGTGTCCTTCCAGTAAAAGAAATCTGATGAGAGGCCGTTGAGGGAATGTTTTGCTTCAGTTCACTGATTAGTTGAGGGTTATCAGTCAGATGCAGGTGGAGAGACATAGCGACACATATGGGATCTCATGTTAAAGAAGGATCTGACCACCGTGGCTCTCAAGCATCAATCCTATAGAACGGTTTCTCTCAGAGTATGTTTTGTGTCGATGGGGCGCCGTTTGTTCAAAGGCTGCATGCTGTGCATGCATATGTGTCTGTGTGTGTCTGTAGTATGCTGTCTGTGTGTGTCTGTAGTATGCTGTCTGTGTGTGTCTGTAGTATGCTGTCTGTGTGTGTCTGTAGTATGCTGTCTGTGTGTGTCTGTAGTATGCTGTCTGTGTGTGTCTGTAGTATACTGTCTGTGTGTGTCTGTAGTATGCTGTCTGTGTGTGTCTGTAGTATGCTGTCTGTGTGTGTCTGTAGTATGCTGTATGTATGTGTCTGTAGTATGCTGTCTGTGTGTGTCTGTAGTATGCTGTCTGTGTGTGTCTGTAGTATGCTGTCTGTGTGTGTCTGTAGTATACTGTCTGTGTGTGTCTGCCTCAGGCTCCTGGTCCAGCATGGTGGGGAGTGGCGAGAGCCTCCAGAGGCTGGGCCTGGTGCCCTGTGCCATCTCCTGGCTGTACAGCGCCATCGAGCGGCGGCGGGAGAAGACCTGGACCGACCTGACGGTGTCGGTGTCGGCCGTGGAGCTCTGCTGCGGGGAGGAGGACACCATCAGGGACCTCCTGGGGGAGCTCGGCCCCCAACCGGGCAGCATCCAGGACAGCCCGAAGGCCCGCATCCGGCTCCACGAGGACCCGGTCCACGGGACGCAGGTGACAGGAGGAGCTGAGGACAACGTCTCTGGGTCTGCTGGTTCTGCTCAGAGGAAACACACGGGTCCATGAGGCCCACGGTGGTGGGGTATCTGAACCATCAATCCAGATTAGAATAATACAAAAAAAGACTTATTGTTACTGTTATGTTCATGTTGATGTCTAATCTTGGGAAACAGATCAAGACGCCAGAGTCTCAAGGCTACAGATGCTCCTTAACTCTTCAACGGTTCACTAGTTCACAGACTAGAGAGTTAGTTACTGTTAACCATATTACACGGAAACCTGCTGGGTATTTTTAGAAACTACTGTAGGTACTACTCTAGATATTACTCTAGAAACTACTCTAGAAACTACTCTAGATACCACTACTATATATACTACTCTAGACACTACTCTAGATACTACTCTAAAACTACTTATTTTCTATATTCTAACACGTTTTAGAGGGATCGGTTGATGGATCCCTCTCAGCCTGATCTAGAGGGATTGGTTCATGTATTCTAACATGTGTTCTAGAGGGATTGGTTCATGTATTCTAACAATTCTAGAGGGATCGGTTCATGTATTCTAACAATTCTAGAGGGATTGGTTCATGTATTCTAACAGTTCTAGAGGGATTGGTTCATGTATTTTGACATACGTTCTAGAGGGATCGTTTCATGTATTCTAACAGTTCTAGAGGGATCGGTTCATGTATTCTAACAGTTCTAGAGGGATCGGTTCATGTATTCTAACAGTTCTAGAGGGATCGGTTCATGTATTCTAACAGTTCTAGAGGGATCGTTTCATGTATTCTAACAGTTCTAGAGGGATTGGTTCATGTATTTTGACATACGTTCTAGAGGGATCGGTTCATGTATTCTAACAGTTCTAGAGGGATCGGTTCATGTATTCTAACAGTTCTAGAGGGATCGGTTCATGTATTCTAACAGTTCTAGAGGGATTGGTTCATGTATTTTGACATACGTTCTAGAGGGATCGGTTCATGTATTCTAACAGTTCTAGAGGGATCGGTTCATGTATTCTAACAGTTCTAGAGGGATCGGTTCATGTATTCTAACTGTTCTAGAGGGATCGTTTCTTGTATTCTAACAGTTCTAGAGGGATCGGTTCATGTATTTTGACATACGTTCTAGAGGGATCGTTTCATGTATTCTAACAGTTCTAGAGGGATCGGTTCATGTATTCTAACAGTTCTAGAGGGATCGGTTCATGTATTCTAACAGTTCTAGAGGGATTGGTTCATGTATTTTGACATACGTTCTAGAGGGATCGTTTCATGTATTCTAACAGTTCTAGAGGGATCGGTTCATGTATTCTAACAGTTCTAGAGGGATCGGTTCATGTATTCTAACAGTTCTAGAGGGATCGGTTCATGTATTCTAACAGTTCTAGAGGGATCGGTTCATGTATTCTAACAGTTCTAGAGGGATTGGTTCATGTATTTTGACATACGTTCTAGAGGGATCGTTTCATGTATTCTAACAGTTCTAGAGGGATCGGTTCATGTATTCTAACAGTTCTAGAGGGATCGGTTCATGTATTCTAACAGTTCTAGAGGGATCGTTTCATGTATTCTAACAGTTCTAGAGGGATCGGTTCATGTATTCTAACAGTTCTAGAGGGACCGGTTCATGTATTCTAACAGTTCTAGAGGGATCGGTTGATGGATCCCTCTCAGCCTGATCTAGAGACCGTGTCCTGTGCCCCTCCTTCCAGCTGCGTAGCCACAACCGGGTGAAGGCCTCCTCGGCCGAGCGGGCCGCCTCCCTCCTGGACGCGGCCATGGCAGCGCGCCGACACAATGACTTCCTCACCTACTTGTCTCACACCTCCATCATGTTCTTCACTCTCCACGTCCAGCCCCCTCGCACAGAGAGCAGCACCATTGGCAAAGGTTGTAATGAATTATTCAATGTGAAGGGGGCTAGTCCCTCGTGGATTTGGGGTTTCCCCATGAATTATTTGGATGTTGACCCTAAATCCAGTGCTGAAGCTCATGTATGTCCTTATATAATTCATGTGTTCTTTATTTGCATTTACACTCTTCTTTGCTCTCCATTGACTTCCATGCTTAGGCTCCCGTGGCCCCACAAAGTTGACCATGATCGATGTGTGCAGTGGCATGAGGGGGATGAGCAAGAACAAACCTCCGTATTCTGAACTGGGCCCTGTTGTCGTGTCTCTACTCAGTGGACATAGAACCAACCCCACCAAGTAAGGATGCACCTGCAAATGAAATGAATATGTATGGCACACATTGGTGTGGAGTGAACTGTGTTAATAATTCTTGCTGTTGGTTTCTAAACATAATAAGATATTTGCCCATAAACCCATTTTATAGTTCCTTGAAATGAAGGGACAACTTTCAGATCCACCTAATTTTGGGATATTGAAAGTCTGCTGCGTCCTCTGGTTAACGTCTGGACTGGCATGTCTCTGCTCAGGGGCAGTAAGTTGACCATGCTGCTTCGGGAGGCCTTGGGTCACGTGAACTGCCACACCGCAGTGATCGCTGAGGTGGACGACTCCCTGGCCCGCCTCCAGGAGACCCTGTCCACCATCCAGCTGGCGGCTCGCATCCGCAGGACTCAGAAGAGAACCAAGGTATCGCACATGTCCCGTAGCGTAGGTCACCATCTCTTCTTGGCGTCAGTGTTGGAGCCCTTTTTGTAAAGGAAGAGGGAGAGAGATGTTTGTCAATGCAACCCGTTGATTTATTGGTAGATGTTTGTTTGGGACGGTCCAGTTCTCGAGCTAACTACACACTTCATCTCTATCCAACAGCAGTCCACTTCATGTTCCCCTTGTGGGAGGAGTCTGACGAGAGAGAAGAGAGGGCGTCCGTCTTTGACCCTGCGGGCGTTTCACTCCACCGACGAGGTAGACGTCGACATCCCTCGCATCCGTCTGCGCGGGGAGCTAGACGAGCGCTCCAGTAGCGACCAGTCCTGCGACACAGTCATCCAGATAGACTCGGACGGCTTGGTCCACTCCAAAGCAACCTCCAGATGGGCACAGCCCGAATGCGTGCCCATCATACCCTCTTTGCATCCCAACAAGGCGGACATGGACGACCCGGAGTTCACCGCTCTGCTCCAAGAGCTGCTGAGGATCCCTCAGCTGCAGGGGGAGAAGAAGACCGAGGAAACGGTTCTAGGGAGTATCGAGGCGCTGAAAGCAGGCAGCAAGCAGCCGGCGAGGGACTGTCTCAAATGCGACACATTCGCTGAACTTCAGGAGCGCTTGGGTTGCATCGATGGAAAAGAGGCTCCGACGGATGCGCTCAACTCCTCCTCAAAAGGCCCTTCTGTCAACACCGCCACCGCAGCATCACAACCCCACAAAGACACCGGGAGACAGGCGGACGCCGAGGCATCCGAGGCGCCGCAGAAGATGCCGTTGACTCCAGGTTTGGGCCAGGCCGCCGTCGGGGAAAAGCAACCCGACGGCGCCTTCCCCGGGGACAGCTTCCAGAGAGAGGACTCCGGCCTGTACGACTGTGAGGAGTGCAGTGCAGCCAGCTCCAGTGAAGAGCTGCTCCACCAAACCCTCAGCAAGACCTGCCGCTCTGAGCCCAAAAACAGAACTCACAAGTCGGCGGCGGATAAACTCTGTTCTCAGAACGTCAACGTGGAGACGCAGGGCGCGGCCGCCGCCAGCTCTGCTCCCGGTACACAGGAGAGATCTGACGCCGCCGACTGGTTCAAACCAAACAAAAGGACCTCGCCTGTTGGCAAGAGCGCCCCCATATCCCCCCCCTCCTCCTGCTCCTCTTCACACTCATTGGCTGCCAGCGTTAGGCCCAGAGACGTCTTACCCCATCGCCCCACAGAGGACGTCAAGGAGATGAAGGCCACCATCACGGTCACCGTCCAGCAGCCGCTCGACCTGACGGGTCAGGATGAGCTCGTGTTCTCGATGGTGGAGGAGGTGACCATCAGCGGGGCTTTGGACAGGGGGAGGACAGGGGGGAACATCATTTGTATCAGAGACGCTGCCCAATCACAGGCGTACGTCCACGGCTCGGCCAGCTGTCAGCCAATCAGGATCATCAGCAATGTGAGCGATGACGCTGCAGAACGCTCCAGTATGAACACTCGCTCTGTGGCTCAGTCTGCAGCAGCAGGGGCGACGGCGGAGACGCCCCACGAGCAAGGCAGGAGGGACAAGAGGCTGTCGCCTTCATTTATAAATCACATGCTGATCGGAACAGATGTGGACTGTGCATGTGATGGCGTGAAAGAAAAAGAAAGTTCCTGTGGCACGTTTACAGAAGTCAGACCTCAGCCCGGTCGCCGGTGGGTTAGTGTCAAATGTCCCGAAGATGGGAAAACTCTTCAGGAGACAAGAGGTGCTTTTACCTTTGAGACGCATCCCAAGATGTCCGACTTAATGTTGGACGTGTCATTCGGCCAAAGCTCTCGTGACCCGATGCTTTGGGAAGATTCAGCTTTCTGCGATGAAATCGTGGAAAACAAAATGCAAGGCAAGAGAGCGAGACAAAAAAACAAGAGCCACTCGAGGGACCGGGAGCACGTTTATCCCAGCGGCTCTCCACAGGGCTCCGAGGTGGAGGGAGTCGGCTCCAGACGTGTTGGGAATGCCCTCAGGAGGATCGTTTTTCCACCTGGTTGCCAGGAAACCGGGAGTTTGCCTCGAGGCTGGCAGCACGCCAGCCACCAGGACGGTTACCACTGCGCTCACATGGCAGACAGCCACCGAGACCCCAGGGGGCTGACATCATCCGCCCTGAGCAGCCCGGGAGTCACTCTGGAGAGGAGGCCCGGCAGACAGCACTCCTCTTCTCGGAAACACGCAACAGAGCACCGACATGCTGCTGCTCCTCGGAGGGGCGGCGACTCTTTGTGTGAGACCTCCAGCCTCAGACTGACCCGTGGTCAGATGAGTGGGAGGCCAGAGTCTCCCATCGAGGACAGCAGCCGGCTTCTCGGTGCCAGACTGGAGCAGCTGGCTACCAACAGCAGCTCCCTGGGCAGAACCCCGAGAGACTTCCCAGCCCCCGACAGAGGCAGTAACCAGACCCCCGTGAGCTTTACGGGCAGCTCCAAGGGCGGCGCTGAAGGGGCGGGGCTGGGCGGGTACAGAGGGAGTCATGAGGGCGATTGTACATTACCTCGGGCGAGCAGGAGCCCCCGGAGGAACCCTCGGCCGGACCGCGGCCATCACTACTTTCTGTCTGAAAAGCCGCCCCCTCCGTCGGCGAGGCATTCCCACTCCAAGCTCTCCGCTGTGGGGAAGCTCAAGATGGCCGGCCCCAAAGTCCGTCGCCTGTCGGTGCCCAGCACCAAGAGCCTCCACCGCAGCGCCAGTCTGTCTCCGGACTGTAAGACGGTCAGCTTTGAGCGGACCTCCTCCTTCCTCTCCTCCTCCCCTCCGCAGTCCTTCCACTCCGTCAGTCGCACTCCGAGCCAGAGCTCCACCTGCTCGTCCACGAGGTCGGCCATCCAGGGCTTTGTCAACGGCCGCCTGTCAGACCTCCTGATGGGAAGGGCCTGCAGCCCCCCCGCAGGAGGACCGGACCCCGGGACCCCGATGCCCTCGCCGTACAGCCGGGTGACCGCGCCCCGCACGCCCGACCACCTGAGCGGCCACGCGAGCGACACCACCAGCGTGCTGAGCGGAGAGCTGCCCCCCGCCATGGGGAAGACCTCCCTGAACTTCTCCAACAGGACCAGCCTGGTGAGCAGCGGCTACGACAGCCTGCTGCGGGACGGCGAGGCCGCCGCCTACAGAGACCCGTCCAGAGACCCGTCCAGAGACCCGTCACGCCACCGGAGCAGCTCCCTGCTCAGCGCGGCCCGGAGCCGCCGGGCGTCCCGGAGGAGAGCCAACGCAGGTAAAACGTGTGTCAACGGCCTCTTGTGAGCCGGTGGGAGGACTTCCTCTTCTGAGACGTCAGGACTCATCCACGCGTCTCATTTCACGATGTTTATGTGTCACGTGTTAGATTTGCAACTGTAGCGACATTCACAGGGCTCTCAAGTTTTGAAGACAGGCAAGCGTGAGACATATCCATCAGCACACCCCCCCCCCCCCCCCCCCAGATCAGTCGCTCGCAATTCCAGGATGCTTTATTTTCATTGGTTGCTGGATTAAATCTTACCCAGATACGTTTGTTTTCTGATTGGCTGTTGTGTAGAGCATGTCTTCTTTTCGATTGGCTGATACGTGGCACCTCACAGCTGAACTCAGGGAGCGCTGGATTCCTCCACGGTGAGGCAGCGCGGCTCACGTTGGCCCTGCGGCTCATTAAAACATGAAATAGCCGGGAGTTTTTTTTCAGCGTGATAAATACGATGTGTGGCGGGAGTGCGGGAGTTAAGACCGAAATACGTGAGTCTCACGCTCAATGCGTGAGGCTTGAGAGCCCTGGTTAAAGAATCCTGAAGCTACACACGGTCCGCCTCTCAAACGGACAGTTTTAGAGCAATTCATAAAAGCAATTCATATTTTATTTATTTAAAGCAACCACTTGTTTCTATTTATTTCAGTACGGTATGGTTTTCAAATGATCATTTAATTGTATGTATCCCATGTTTTTCTTGACTTGTTTTTGTTGTATTGTGGGCGGAGACTGTTATGATCTGATGTTTTGAACCTGCAGTATATATAATATACACGGAGCATACATCACAACAATACACTTAAATGCAATACCTTCATTGTCAGATTGCCAAATCATTTGAAAAGGTGTAATGGTATTTTTTATGGAAATGTCCATCCAGATCAGAGCTTTTTGTCTGCCATGTTATTTCTTCTCTCTATATAATCTACATCATCACATCACAACCTTTAGCCAGACACATTCTACTAACCGTCTATAGTTCCACCATCATATCGTTTGTTTGTAATCTGACCACCTGACGTATGAAGTGACATAAACTGGAGACGACACGTCTGCATAATGCAGTCATTAAAAGCCCAATTGTGTAGGAGGTCACATCATTAATATATGAACCAGTGAAGGCACTTACTGACGCAGCACGGGGAATACTAAAGATGTGCATTCTAACAAGCAACAACACGCGCTGATTGAATTATACATCGAGAAAGGTTCGGTCCACACACTGGAAACTGCTAATGGAGCAATAAAGACTTGGAATTTATTAATTAAAATCCCATTAACAAATTATACTGTTAATTGTAAGCTTTAATTCTGTGTGTACGTCATTGTTCCCGTCGTGTTCCCTCCACTCATCTGCATTTTGACTAAAGCTGTATCATCAGAATTAAAACGTTTTCTTAAAGTTAATACAAGGAACTTGCAACTGGTTATGAAAAGGTCTTAATTTAATACCTCTTGGTCCTCAGTCAACAAACACACAACGAAGGTTCCTCAAAGAAACTTTAAGGGACACAAAACGTGAACTAGTGTTATTCCTGAAAGCGTGTCTCTTGATTTCTTAAACACTACGGAGGCCCTGGTGGTCTGTTTGCCCTGGTGGTCTGTTTGCCCTGGTGGGCTGTTTGCCCTGGTGGTCTGTTTGCCCTGGTGGTCTGTTTGCCCTGGTGGGCTGTTTGCCCTGGTGGGTTGTTTGCCCTGGTGGGCTGTTTGCCCTGGTGGTCTGTTTGCCCTGGTGGTCTGTTTGCCCTGGTGGGCTGTTTGCCCTGGTGGTCTGTTTGCCCTGGTGGGCTGTTTGCCCTGGTGGGCTGTTTGCCCCGAGGCACACTGGGTCCTCTGGTCCCCATTAGAGCGCCTGGCCTGGGCTCTGAGAGCCACTTAGGGACCCCCGCCTCCATTTATCATACGATGTCTCCTCATGGGGAAGTGTGACGCTTTTAGAGCTCAATGAAGGCAGCAGCCCAGTGAGACTCTGAGTTACAGCATCAGCCGCCTGGTAGTCATGAGCTGCTTTATCCACTTACACAAAGGATCACTTATAGTCTGCTGCATTTAAATTAATGCCATTTACTGTGCATCTATTGTTGTCATTTTAAATCCAGGGCTTTAATTGAGCAAGCAGTGCCTTCTCAGTTGATCCTGACTCAGTTCAACAACATTAAAACAAACAGAAATGTCCCCCTAACCCTAAAGGCAGGTATTTGTGATAGTGAATTATATCTGAGCAGCTTCACTGTATAAATGCAGAAGGAGGTTTCTGAAATGGGAGAAGAGAAGGAAAAACACATCGAGCTGCAGCGTCTCTCTCGGCCTCGCCCTGCTGCAGGTACTCACCAGCGCCGCCTTTCCCATGATGCACCTGTGTCCCCGAGGCGCTCGGCTCGTGGTCTGCTGCCGGGCGGATCGGGGATCCCCGAGGCCTCGAGGTGAAGGCGTGAGAGACGACACTGAGCAGAGCAGCTGCTGGCCAACAGGCGCTCAGCTTATTGGGATGTCCAGGAGTTCAGGAGGCGTTGTGTAAAGATGACCTTTCTCAACCTCTTTCTCAAACAAGGGAAGTAGCAACATTGGTCTAACATGTAACAACTTTCTTTTTAAGGCATCCAAAGCCCCATTACTTGATATCGGCATCAGGTCTGGAGCATTTTGCCATGAAAGTCTTGCATGTTCTCCGTCTCTTCACCCCTGGATGAGTTATTGAAGCTAACTCATAGAGATCTACCAAAGAGATTTATATACATTAGATACGGGCGACTGAGGGTCAGAGGGTAGCAGGTCCGTCTTTCAATCACGGGGTTGGAGGTTCAATCCCTGGCCTAGTCGATGTGAGCAAGACACTCAATGCCAACATGGCTCCTGTGGTGTGGATGTTAGTTGCTGCTGCAGGTGGAGCCGTAGCTCCTCCCACCTGTGTGTGAACGATGTTGTGTTGAAGCGCTTTGAGAGGTCAGCAGAGCGTGAACATCTCCACACGTCCGGGTATCGCTGTGAATGGGGGAGCAACGTGTGAACGCCATCATTGTTATGAACCCTGCAGCCTCAGGTGTCGTGTGGGACGGAGGTGGAGCGGCAGCAGGTGAACAACAGCATGCTGCGGGGGGACGGGTTCACGAGGTGTGTGTGTGTGTGTGTGTGTGTGTGTTGCATGGCCCCATGAGGGAGAGCATGTCCTCATGAGACCTCCACCCGCCTCCACCCGTCTCAGGGACGCAGACTTTGATGCAATTTTAATGACCACACGGGGGGAACTGGGTCAAAGCTGCAGCCGAGAACAAAGGAGGACCCTGGAGGTAAAACAAACAGATCCAAAAAGGAGCAGCACGGTTTCTCTCTCTTCATTCAGGATCATCGGTTAGAAAAGACAAAGATGCAACTCTTTGTAAAGATAACGGTGATGATGCTCGTCCTGCAGCCTCTCGCCCAGAGGGCTGTGAAACGGCTTTTACTGATGAGGTTACGACAACTACAGAGAATATTACACTCAGGATCTACAGACCTCTGAGTCTCCCTCCCCAAAGGTGCTTACCTTCCCTAAAAGGGGGTTTCTAAGTGTGTGTGGAGAGAGAGAGAGAGAGAGAGAGAGAGAGAGAGAGAGAGAGAGAGAGAGAGGAGGTGCTGTTGTCCATTCAACCGCTAAAGCACTGCTGTGTGTGTGTGTATGTGTGTGTGTGTGTGTGTGGGGTCTGTTTGTGTGTGGTGTTGTGGTGTGTGTTTAAGTGTGTGTGTTTGTATGTGGGTGTGTGTGTGTGTGTATTACTCCTGTTAGGGGGGGGGGGGGGTAATCAGTTTTGAGACGATGCATTTCATAATAATATTTTTGTATCTTTTTATTTTTTTAAATATCACAATAAATAAAAAATAAGTTGTTTAAAATAAAATACATACATATTTAAATATATCTGGTGAGTGGAAGAGAAATCCCCAACTAATGATTATCACTGATGATTTATTTGAACAATGAATTCGTGAATTCATGGATTATTGGATTTTGGTAGCATCACCAAAACAGTTGAGAACCCAAAGATGGTGAAACAACCAGCATCTGTCGACTCAGCAGGAATAACAATAAGAGACAGAAGAATCATCTTTGACTCAAACATCATATTAAATCTGTAGACATAGCCATCCCTGACCTTTGACCTCACATCAGATCAGATCAGCAACAACTCCCAGGAAATAGAAAAGGTAAGAACCCTTCAGGAGAGAACAGAGGAAGATCACACATATGTATTCACATCTCGTTTCCTATCTTTAAAAAGAAGAAGTCGTAAAGCTCTAGTGGACACGTCGCCTCAGAGAGGCTCCTGGTTCATCTTCCATTCAGAGGTTTGGTTCCATCGTTACGATGTGAGTGTTCATACGGGAATACGTTGTTTTGTGTGTCGCAGAATACAATAAATGAAAATTAATTTGTTTATTCCAAATCTTTTTCAAACAGCTGTAAAGAAGAAGGCTGCTGGTTGAGGCGATGCTTTATGAAACTGTTCCTGTCTGGAGGAGCGAAGGCCTGAAGCTGCTTAAAATCACCCAAACAACACGTGTACGCTCACCGTCTCTGAGCGATCAATAATCAATAAACTGGAACACATTAGGAAAAGATGGGAGTGAAAGAAATGTGATAGAGAAGTAATCACATTAGAGGAATAACGTCATCGGGAGAGAGGATGATGTAATCAATGGACAGGCTGGGTTTCATACCTGGATCGATTCAAGTGTAAGGGAAGACGCACACACACACACACACACGCACATGCACACACACACACACACACATGCACACACACACACACATGCACACACGCACGCACATGCACACACACACTCACACACATGCACACACATGCACACGCACACATGCACATGCACACACACACAAGCAGCACACAACCATGCAGAACGCCACCATGCAGTCTATTTAAAATCATGATAGATTTATATAAAATGTTCTAATTTCTTGTGTCACTACACAACTGGTAAAAGTGTGTTATAATATAACACACTTTTTTAAATATATATGTATACATATGTAAATATATATTGGATTTATAATATACTGTCATGTAAATTGGCATTTCAGCAGAATTGTTCTTATTCCTTTATTTAAATATGATTTATTCATTATATATCTGGTACTGTTTTGTATTTAAACTAACTGGTCCGTCACCGCCAGATGGCGGCGTTCCGCCACACCGGGAAATAAATAAACAAGTCAACGGGACACGTGAGAATATATATTTTGCAACGAGGGGAGGCTGCAAAAAAAAAAGAAGTCCCCGGATGAGACCGTAAACAAGCAGCGCGAGAGAGACGGACAGCTGACACTCAGAGGGGCTGAGGGGCCGAGCACCGACAGGAGGAGCAGCACCGACAGGAGGAGCAGCACCGACAGGAGGAGCAGCACCGACAGGAGGAGCAGCACCGACAGGAGGAGCAGCACCGACAGGAGGAGCAGCACCGACAGGAGGAGCAGCACAGCCCGGTGAGTGCGGCTCTCCATCCCGCTGCGGCGCGGTGTTTAGCGCGGTCTCCTCACATGAGCCACGGGGGCGAGAGGCGTCATCACTCTGCGGTTAAGATCGATGGCGCAGCTAAATAAAGAAATACAAAAATATATAAATGTAAATGTCCACGTGACGTGTGACAGAGACAACAAGCAAGGCTCATGAAAACGGACATCGGCAAAATCAGGTTTAATTAAGCGCGAGGTTCCATGGCGCGTGCAGCTGGCCGACGCGCACGCGCACTCGGCCGCCCACATGTGCGCCATCCCGCAGAAACAACCACAGGGACACGCATGTTGTTGTTTTGTTTTTCACAACAGTTGTTGTAAAGTGTTGATAGTTTTTATATTTCACACGGCACGTGAACGCGTCCTCGATGACGCGCTGCACCGCAGGTTACGTTCAATGACGGCAGTTCCTCCAGGAATCATCAGGATTCACATTCAGCTCATGACTTTGTGTTGGTGATGCTTTGCCACTCATCAGAGGATATTTATGACTGGATGGAAGTGTTTTTACCTTCATGGCTGCCGGTGTTGTTGTTGTTGTGTATTTGTATTTAGTCAATCAAATATAATACAATATAATTTTATATAATATGCTAAACAGAAATACTGAAAAGGTATAGGTAGAAGCAAAACATGCTTATATATTCCTATCCTAAATTAATATCAAATAACCAGAAAATAAATATCAAATAAAGAAAAAATAAAAATAAAATAAAAAACAATATATATATATATATATATATATATATATATATATATATATATATATATATATTATGAACCCAAAGCGTTAGATGTTCAGACGTGTGTGTGACGTCCTCAACAAGTATGAAGCAGAACTAGTGGTTATTTATCCCGTTGTGGATGAAGGAGATGATAACTGTTTCCACGGAGTAAACCCACGGAGATAAGCCCCGCCCCCTCCATGCCCCGCCCCTTCTAAGGCACGAATGACGCTAAAAGCCACAAACGGTCAAGAGACTAAACCCAGGCGAGCATAAAGCTGACAGGTCAGACACTGGGCTGGCTGTCTGTCTGTCTGTCTGCAGCACGCCATGCTAAAGACGCTATGCTAACGACGCTATGCTAATGATGCTACACTAACGACGCTACGCCACCGTGAGTGATTCACAACGGAGCCTCAATGGGCCGTTATGGCTCAGACACAAAGACGACCCTCTTCACCAGAATGTGTCCCCCCCTCTGTTTCTCTGTTCTCTGTCCCCCCCCCCCCCCCCTCTCCGGACACTGAGGACGTCACGTTCTCTCATAGTGCGGTTATTGTTTTGACAGCTCGGTGGGGACCGAGGAGAGAAGAGGAAAGGCACCACGGCTCCGTCACGAGGGACGACTCCCCAAACCATCAGGACCTGGTCCTCCGGGGCCGAGACGCTCTGGACCGTCTCCGGGAGCTCAGAGAGACGCAGACTCGGGTCCTCCTCTCCTCTCAGAGAGACGCAGACTCGGGTCCTCCTCTCCTCTCAGAGAGACGCAGACTCGGGTCCTCCTCTCCTCTCAGAGAGACGCAGACTCGGGTCCTCCTCTCCTCTCCCATAAGGGTCAGAAACAAGAGACCCAGCCAGCTCCTCTGGGAGCTTTTAAGGGACCGTGTCCTTGGAGGATAAGATCGCCGTGGTGACGGAGGGGATGGGGAACAAGAACGCCATCCCGCCGCAAGCTCCCGCCACCGGGACCCCGCAGAGAGAGGAAGAGGCGTGCGTCGACAGGGCCTCAGGTACAAGAACGCTTCTTTAGTTTTTGTCTTCTAGGTGACGGCGATGTGTACGTCTGTGGAGGGGCCGTGGCTTTTTCCACAGTGTGTGGTTGTGGCCCTTTGAGATAGACTTATGCTACGGTCACACCAAAAGCCCAAAACAGACATTCATTAAAATAAGGATATTTCTCTGTCGTTACCGTCGAGGTTTCCCAGATTTCAGGAGGCGCTGCAGCGTACGTTCAGCGGAGCGTTTGTGTGTCCTTTGTTCTCCAGGAAGCGTCTCCGGAGATGGAGCCCCGGGCCCCGAGCTGCTGGCCTCCCTGCAGTCCCTCAGGGACAACGGGGACGACTCGCTGCTGCCACACTCCCTGCACCAGGTGAGCGTCTGCATGGGAGAAGAAGGGGGAGGCCTTTTGTCTCTTAAATCCAGAGAGAATGTGTCTTTGTTTGGTCGGACAGGAGGGCTTGGCGTGTGCGTGGGGGGCGCATGTGTTTGTGAGTCTCTGTGTGCATGGACACTATGTGTGTGTGTGTGCATCCAAAGTCTCTCTGAGCCGGGACAGATAGGACAAACCCCGAGCTGGTGGCTCTCAAACGGACCGGAGGAGCTTGTTGGAGTCGAACGCTGCAGCCGGTGAATCCGACGGGAGACATCAGCTGTGGTGCAGAGCACGAAGCCCAACGACACGTCAACGTTATCTCCCTGAGGTCACGGTGATAGAGATCAAACAGATGAGCAGCGGGATAACCTGTGTTGAAAGGATCAGAGCTAAACACACGTTCCATGTTGGAGCAGTCCTCAGGAGAGCTCCACAGAGCAGCCGTCAGACAACGAGGTCCACGCCGCTCCTTGAGCCGCCGTTCACAGCGCAGTCAGAACAGAACAAAGGCCCGGGAGGAGAGGAGGGCGGAGTCGTTCAACAGGAACCAGGACCGCTCGGTTCTGTTCAGTTCTGTTCATAAAGCCCAATATCACACATGATGAATTTCCCTCAGCGGGATTTATAATCTGTACACATACCTGTGTTCTGTTACTGTGAGAGTCACACGTGATCAGAGTTACTATATATATATATATATATATCAATTATTGTTAGTAAATATTTATATATATATATTTGTATATATTTATATATATATATACATAAGGTATATATTTATACAACTTATATATATATATCTCTATATTTATACATTAAATACACTATAAATACAAGGAATTCGGAGTGAGGTACACTATAATCTACGTTGAACATGGAGGCCCATATATATATATATATATATATATATTAATTAATAAATTAAAGTTAGTAAGTATGTGTATTTATTTATATATCTCTATCTATCCGTTCTCGTTTCCTCAGATCGCGGAGGCCTACTCGCTCCAAGAGGACTGTATCCTCCTGAAGGCGTGGGTTCTCGTTCCTCTGTGTTCTGATGCCTTTGAGCTCAGACGGTCCAGAAGCCGCGGACACAGCCGACGTGACGTCACCCGTCGGTTGCCGGGTTACGGTTATGAAGCCTCAAGTTCGGCATGTTGGTGGCCACCTTGTTGTTCTGAAGGGACCCGAGAGGACGCGGCTGTGCGACTGATGGCTGCGGCAGCAGGTCTGTCTCTCAACCAGGGGGTTGGAGGTTCAATCCTAGTCGACGTGTCCTTGAGCAAGGCACGTATCCCTGAGCTGCTCCCGTTATCTGTGTCTACGGTGTGTGAATGTAACAGGGTTGAAAGTCTCTTTGGATAAAAGCCTCAGCTAAATGGAACGAATAACAATTTTTGGGGCGACCAAAATGTGACAACAAACTTTTATGAACTGGAAACTCCCTGAAGGTCGTGACCTGTAGATCACCTGTTAACCCCCCCCCACACTTCCTCAATCGACTCTCTCGCTCTCCCTATCTCCCCCCGTTCCTTTCGTCTAATGGGTAGTTTCCTCGTCGTGATGCTATCTGTTGCTGTCCGTTATCTCTTGACATGTCACCCTGACCCTGACGGCATACCAGTGGCTCTTCTCGTCCTTTTCATTATTTACTTCTCGTTTGCGTTGTTTTTCCGTTCCTCGGTCGTTCCGAGCTGCAGAGCGGCTCATGTTGAAGGTGTCGGTTGAAGTCTTAACTCGCGCTGCTCCCAGACCAGTGGGCCATCCAGTTCCTGCAGCTGGAGAAGCTCTACCACCAGCGCCTGCTCTCCAACCTCGCCGCCCTGCAGGTCAACTGGGGTACTGCACGCATACGTTTCATCCCCTCTGGAAATAGTATCAGTGAGACAAAAACCTTCATGTGAGTCCGTGCAACAACAATAACCAATAGATGGATGTGTTGACTCCCTCTGTGTTTCCCAGAGAGCCAGTGGAGAGAGAGGAACAGCGGCGGCAGCGTCTCGCCAGCCGAGCCGGGCGCCGTCGGGCAGAAACACATCGAGACGCTGAGCCGCATCTGCAGGACGCACCTCCGGTACGCCGCGGCCACGTCGACCGTCACCAATGATACGTGGGACATCTGTCATGTCTCCCACGGAAAGAATACAGACGGCCCAGACCTACACAATAAAAGTCTCCGCTTCCTCCAAACGCCTCCATCACTGTCAGGAAGCTTTTGGCGCCCATTTGTCATCCCTGTAACGGACACCTTCGTGCCCCATGAGGAGGAGGAGGAGGGGGAGGAGGAGGGGGAGGAGGGGGAGGAGGAGGAGGAGGAGGAGGAGGAGGAGGAGGGGGAGGCCAGCCCGTTGGTAGTGCATGAAGATGCAGATGGGAATCATTTGGGGAAATCCATATTTCTGACGGGCATAATAAAGTTCTGCCGGATGGGGATCCCTCATGCCGGAGGCTGTGACTCCTGCATGTTGCTGCATCTCAGTCTTTTGATGCAGGAGGATTTGATTTGGAGAAACTTGGGAAGGCCAGCAGGAGATATTTGCTCTTTAATGAAGTATCAGCATCACCTGTGGTATTGATCAGCCTTCGTCCGTTTCCTCTCCCCTGCCTCTCCGTCCTCGTCTCTGTCTGCGTCCTCCTGTCTGGCCCGTCAGGCCGTCCGTCGGCGGGGAGCAGGTGAGGCGTGGGAACCTTCCCTTTGGGGGCGAGGGAGAGACGCTGCAGCCCTGTGGCGATGAAGGTAAGCGTGGGTTTGGTTTGATCTCACTTTCTCTAGTTGGCATGTTAGCATGATCACAGTGATGAGTCATGAAAAGATAACCTCGCTGCTCAGGGAAACTTTCCTGCACACATAACCGAGTTTCACCAACACGTCTTTGTTGTTTTCATTTCTCTGAGTTCAGGTGTAACCGACTTTTCTTTGGCTTATTCACATTCCATAGTTTTTAACATCGGACTTAGAAGGTTTAAATTGTTCTAAGCTTGTCACTAATTCTGTTATTATTATTATTATTATTATTATTATTATGAACTATTCCAGCTTACAATGCTTAACAATTCCCTCGTTTCATGTTGGTAGAGTTGTAGTCTTTACCTTCTGACACACAGGCTACATACATCAGCCCTCTGTATCAGTATAGTCGACTGATAGGTTCCCAGACTCTGAGGCTTGATCAATAATCCATAATCAATAACCGATCTCCCGTGTGTCTCCCGCATGCCAGTTAAGACTGAAGCCACACACCAGGATGAAGAACCACAGAGCCTGGACCCCGAGCTTCACGACGCACAGACAGGCCACCAGGAGGGAAGTGAGGAGGAGGAGGAGGAGGAGGAGGAGATGTGTGAGGAAGGACAGGAAGGAGAGGAGGAGGAGGAGGAGGAGGAGCCGCCGCCGTGCGAGGAGACGCCAGAGGAGGAGAAGGAGGTGGAGTGGCCCTCAGGAGTCCCCCAGGCGTCAGACAAGGAGCTGGCCAAACTGTCCCACACAGAGGGGGTAGGACACGACACTATTCATATTCTACTGGTCTTAATGCTTATTTATATTACTTCTATTACTTGTTTCTATTTTATTATTCGTTTTTATTCACTTGTGAGCAATGCTACTGTGATCCTGTAATGTCCCCACTGAGGGACTAATAAAGGACTGTCTTATCTTATCTTAGAACGACCCACCACACGCTCTGCCTAGAGGAGGAGAGTCTAATGTCACACCACACGCTCTGCCTGGAGCGTCTAGTAGAATGACATCACACGCTCTACCTAGAGGAGGAGCGCCTAGAGGAGGAGCTCTAGGAGACGCTCTGCCTGGAGGAGGCTCTAGTAGAATGACATAAACATCATCTGGATGTGAGGCGAATGTAGAAGTGAAATCTCTTCCTCGCTCAACCTTTCTCATCTTTCCTTTCTTCAGTGTATCCCTCCCTCCCTCCCTCCCTCCCTCCCTCCCTCCCTCCCTCCCTCCCTCCCTCCCTCCCTCTCTCCTCTGTATTCTCCCTGCAGGAGTAACCCTGCCTCCCTGTGAGTTCTGTTCCCCGCCCCCCGGCTCGTTGCCGGGAATAATCTCTGACATCATCGTTACGGTCTCTCTGTCCAAAACCCTCCAAACCCTCCAACCCCTCCACCCACGTCTGGGATGGGAGGCGCTTTCCTTTCCTTTTCTTTTTCGATACCGGTGCTAAACCGATACTTTTAAGACGCTACGTGCTAAACGGTGCCTGAACCGATACTTAAAATTAAAAAAAGCACGAAACGACGATGGACGATGACGACGTTAAAAAGCTCTTGGGCCAGATTCCCTGATAACGCCGTCCTCATGGAGCACGGACAGACTGACGCGCTCGTAGCTCGTAAAAATATATTCTCAAGCATTTAATTTTTCTTTTAAGTAACAAGCAGGTGCAGCAATTTAAAGAGTCACGCTAAAATAAAAATAACCGTCAGTGTGATGTATTAAAGAGCTAAACTGTGCGCCTTCAAACGACACGGGATGAAGACGAGAGGATTTATAAATGTTTGAATTAACATTCCTGATGAAGCTCTGCGCTGTGGATCATGCAATGCATGATGTGAGCGCGTGAAGCCGACAGCTTGAGGATGACTCCTCTCCAGCAGGCAGCATCTGAGCTGTGCTCTGTCCTCTGGGGTTTGCTCATCATGAGGTCAGAAGGTTCACAGGGGGGTGAAACTCTCTACTGCCCTCTGCTGACTGAACGGTGTCACTGCGCTCTCAGCATCAGGCGGTGATGTCAGAGATATGGCCCTGTAACCACGAGTTCCCTCTGAAACACATCGGTGTGCTTCTGTGTTGGTGCACCTCCTGCAGCTCTGTGTGCCCCCCCCCTCTTGATGAACCACCCTCATTGGACTCATCTCTGGTGGGGTTGGATGACGCCACCCTCATCTAATAAGGGAGGTGTCATCATGAGGATATATTCTCATGAGCCTGGGTGTGACATAGAAACCGAATGTGAGCGGTCCGTTGACTCAGAACCTGCCGGGTTGTCTCCTCGTCTTGGGGATGCTCTCTGATCCGTAGAGACTCCAGATCCCCGCTATGCAACGAGGAAGAAGAGGGTTGTTGATGGATCCCCTTTAACAGACACGCCCCCCGGTGCCGGTACCGCTCTGCAGGTCCTGGGTACAGGGACCCCTAACAACCAGACGTGATGTCATGTCTCCCTCAGAGCTCCTCCCCCGACGCTCTGGTCTCCATCCTGAAGAGGAGGAGAGCGTCTCTGGATGGACTGCCTCCGCCCGGCGACACCGTCACCGATCAGAGCTGCAAGCGCAAAGTTCGCTTCAGTGAGCCGGAGGGGTCACTGGGGAGAGCCTGAGCAAGGTACGTCACTGGGGAGAGCCTGAGCAAGGTACGGTCACTGGGGGAGGAGAGCCTGAGCAAGGTCTGGTCACTGGGGGGAGAGCCTGAGCAAGGTGCGGGTCACTGGGGGGAGAGCCTGAGCAAGGTACGGTCACTGGGGGAGAGCCTGAGCAAGGTACGGGTCACTGGGGGGAGAGCCTGAGCAAGGTACGGGTCACTGGGGGGGGAGAGCCTGAGCAAGTACGGGTCACTGGGGGGGGGGGGGGGTCGGCACCCTTTCCTATCCAGAGAGCCGTTTGGCCCTCTTTCCTACCAAATAAAATGTGTCGAGCGACAAAAGCTATTTGATATCACAGATTATAACGTTTTTACATAAATAGTTATATTATATATGCAGAAACTATAGGTTGTTGTATCTATGAAATTATAGAACCAGAATAAAGACAGTTGTTGACATGTTTTCAGCTGCGCTCACATAAAAAGGGTTTTCCAGGGTGTTCTACCCCTCTGCTAGTCTTCTAACTATGTAGAGAGTATTTTTAATTAATTTAGAGTTAACTTCACTGATAAAAACAGTCTTTTGCTTTGAAAAATAAGGACATTTCTAAGTGTTTCCCATCTTTTCTATGTGACCTTTGAGTGGTCGGCATTCCCCCCCCCCCCCGCCCCCCCGCCGCATGGCGTCTGTCCCTCTCCCCTCAGACGAGACGGGTGGAGACTCCTGCCTGATCCTGCTGCTGCTGTGCCTGGTTACCGTGGTGATGAGCGTGGGCGGGACGGCCCTCTACTGCACGCTGGAGGACACCTACTCCCACATCTGCAGCGACTTCACCCACAACGTCGACTTCTACGTGGCCAGCGGCCGGCGGCTCCTGGAGGGGCTCGCCCGCTGGGTGCCCCTCCCGACGTAGAAGCCGACTCGCTCCGGATGTCTTCAGGAACAAGAGGGCGTCGGAGGGCGTCGCGCATCCAGCGGACCGGCGTGGGGTCCACATGTTAACCGTAGTGATGGAGCGAGGGCCCGTTGACTCCCCTCAGATTGGCTCAATGAGACCCGAACAGAACCACCGCGGTCCGGTGTGCATGAGGCCGGGTCAGAACCTCCCGGAGGGCCGCGACTGTTGGTGTGGATATCCAGACCAGAGGCACCAGAGGGCTCAAGACGCTCAACCTCAATCTTTCTTGTTCAGTCTTTTGGAAATCAGGATTGAATGCGTGTGTGTGTGTGTGTGTGTGTGTGTGTGTATGTGTGTGTGTGTGTGTGTGTGTTCTTTTGGAACGATCAATACACCAAAAGAGGATGTTTTTAATTTCCGTTTCCGGGTCTTTTCTTCGGACCGTTCTCCTCTAGCACAGCACAACAAATACGATTCCCTTTTATTTTGAAAACCCCTGATCCAAAGAAAACTTTAATGACCCCGTCGCCGAAGAGGGGGGTCTCACCTGGAGACGAGAGGCTCCTCTTCACATTCCTCTCATCACTGATGGATACGAAGAGAGACGTTGGACCGTGTGATTCTGAAGCGCGGCGTCCCGGTGTGTGTGCATTCAGGGACGGTGTGCACTGTGGGAATATCCCAACACGCTGCAGTCAGAGCGCAGTCTAGTCGTTTAACTCAGGCACCGTCATGTCCTCCCTGACGTGGGGTCATGGTGGCATACAGGCGGCTTGAGAAGAGAATTGTTTTATATCTTGATGTTTACCTACACTGGGCTCCAGGCACGTGCACAGGTAGACCCTAGTGGTGCTCAAGCTCCTCCCCTTTTGCCCTGGATGAGAAAACTGGCCCTTTGTCTGGAGACGCATGTTTTCTTTATTCATCAGTATTTAGGAATAACAATGACTTTCTCTGTCATCAATCCCCTCAAAATGTGTATTGATATCTGACAGGGTTTTAAAAAAATAGTTTTTACATAACTACCCATTAGCCAATCAGAACGCGTGTACTCTCGTTGCCATGTAATAATTAATATTTATCCATAAGGGAAATGTAAGATAGCTGTCTACATCGTGCCCAGAGGAGACGCATCACTAGTGTCATAATGCTTATGTTTCAACTCTGTCACAAAACTTTTTGGGCGATGGGTGCCCTTTCTTCTTTTTTTTTTTCGCAGCTGCCCCCCAACATGTCTGTGCACGTGCCTGCAGGCTGGGCTCTGGAGGGACATCCAGAGGAGGTGGGCTGAGCGGAGCTCTGTGGACCAACAGTGTTTCCTGTCGGGCACGAGTAACACAACATGAAAACACGGCTGGCAATCATTTGAAGAAAACTATGTAATATAAATTGTATGCTTGTTGTTATTGATTCTTTTCATACCTCTCCTCCTAAACTCCCAATTGTCTGACGTTACAAGTGATGGATGTTATGTCTGTATCGTCTCTGTGGATGCCACCTTACGGCTCCATGTTTCTGTTTATGTTCACTTGTGTCGCGAGGAGATTACAAACACAAAGTAAACCCTTGTGTTTTATCTTGGCGACTTGTCCTCGTGTGAGCTGCTGCTCGGTGGGTGACTTCAGGTCATTTAATGGTCCAGGTAGGATGCGCGCGTGCCTGTAACGCGCACGCGCCTGTCAGGTTGGACCAACGTGTTTACGGGCCACAGTGATGTAGTACCCCCGCTCCGCCACTAGAGGGCCGTGCACACCACAGAATCACCAGCCCGTGTGCCCGAGACGCGCACGGCGTTTCTCCAAGTCCACGAGGACAGACTGGGGTTCTTCTGGAGTCCGGACTGGCGGGTCTGGTCCCGGGAGTCCAGACTCCAAAGGACCGGAGGACAGGGGGGAAGGGGGACAAGGGGACCGGAGGACAGGGGGACGGTCTTTCTGCGACTGGACCAGCAGCTGACTTGATGACGTCACCACATCAGCTGTTCTTGCTCATGAGTTTACTCCAATTAGTCACTGTAAATTATTTTTTACAGTCAAAAAAATATGACAACCCTGCTCTTTTCATTATCCTTTAAACAGAATTATTTTATTTAGAATTGTGTTTGTGGAGATATATATGTGTACAAAATAAAAACATTTTATAAATATTTAGATTATATATAAACATATATATTTGTGTGTATATATTATTACATATATATATTTGTATGTATATATAGTTATATTACACATGTAATTGCAAACAATTCAGTCAAAAGAAAGCTGTAGTTCAACGTTAGATGAAACGTTACACGACATTAGGTCAAATGAAATTATAACATGACATTACATTACATTGCATTACATTAATGATATTACATGTAATGTAATGTTATTATGTAAACACAGCCGACAGTTGGTGTTGGTCTTCAGTAGTGAGCGAGCTGGTTCCTCTCCTCCTTCAGATGCTGCTGGACTTCATGTTTTATTTCCCTGTTGGTGGTTTTCTGCTGTCTTCATGTTGCAGGTGAAGGTTAGTTCATATATTTAATTATAAGATAAGATAAGATATTCATTTATTAGTTTATTAGTAGTGGGGACATTTTAGGATCACAGCAGTGGGTGTACATTAGAGCATTAATAAAAATAAAAGATACAAATAAAAACACAATACTAAATACTAAAATAATTATATTATAATATAATTATATAATGAATAATTAATTATATATATATATGCCTGAATTATGATGTGATATTTATATAAACATATATTTTGTTGTATTTTAGTTTTTACCACACATATGAACCCCTCTAATAGCGCCTGTTGACTCGGTAAGGCGGGTCTTAGCCACGTCACTCTTAGCTCGTCCAATCAGCGAGCTCCGTGTATCTCGCGCAGGGTTCACAGGTCAGGGGTTGCCAACGCTAGAGCAAGATGGCGGCCGGCGGAGCGAGCTGCGGGAGCCGATGAGACGGCTTTAGCGGGCGGATAATACTCCGGAGGAACGCGCATGTAGGCGCGTCGCGACCACTTCCCCTTGCGGCTCTCCCGAGGAGCCACGCGGCCCCCGACGGGCCCGATGGCGCTGCTCTACGGGCTGCTGTGGCGGCTGCTGCTGCTCCTGGTCCACCTCAACCGGGCGCTGCTCCTCTGGCTGCGCGGCCGACTGCGGGGCTGCGGGGGCCGGCTGTGGGAGCGCGCCATGGCCGGCCTGCTGCTGCCGGTCGCCCTGGCCGGGTTCCCGGACCCCCAGAAGCGGTTGGATCAGAACCCCGACGCCAACGCGAGCCCGGTGACCGGGAGCCGCGGCGCGGGCCGCCGGTCCCGGTGGTTGTCCGACGGGAGGGCTCTGGAGAAGCTGCCGGTGCACATCGGCCTCCTGGTGACGGAGGAGGAGCCCAGCTACACGGACATCGCCAACCTGGTGGTCTGGTGCATGGCGGTGGGCATCTCCTACGTCAGCGTCTACGACAACCACGGTGAGCGACCGGCCAACCGGGGCGCCTCTCTCCGGTTCTCCCCTCTCCGGTTCTCCCCTCTCCGGTTCTCCTCTCTCCGGTTCTCCTCTCTCCGGTTCTCCCCTCTCCGGTTCTCCTCTCTCCGGTTCTCCTCTCTCCGGTTCTCCTCTCTCCGGTTCTCCCCTCTCCGGTTCTCCTCTCTCCGGTTCTCCCCTCTCCGGTTCTCCTCTCTCCGGTTCTCCTCTCTCCGGTTCTCCTCTCTCCGGTTCTCCGGGCCGAACACGGACCTTTAAGGTCTTCTTCTCTTGGACGTTTGTTATGACGTGTTGGCTGGAGAACACATCATGTTTCTCCCTCTGAAACGGTATAATATGCATTGTGGTCATGTGACCGGGCTCTGATGTCCCCAAATAGCCCCCCCCATGTCCGTCATGTCACGTGACTGGAGAAGTCGTTTAGTTCCCCTCGATCAGTCTGTTGTGTACAAATAGTTGAGCTGCAGAAACTCATTTCGAAACAACACAGGAGCCGAAGTTATAGGATCCCACCACATGATGCAAAAGTTTATTTGTAGAGCCCATTTTCACAAACTATATATGTGTCTCTGAGTGGACAGGTGTCATAGAGGTCATGTGACCAGAAGGAATCATCACACATTAAAACACAGTCAGATGTATTTCACACGTCTGTTTCCCTCCTCCACAGTGCACCTCCCTTCCGTCTCTCTGGTCTCTGGTCTCTGTCTCTCTGGTCTCTGTCTCTCTGGTCTCTGTCTCTCTGGTCTCTGTCTCTCTGGTCTCTGTCTCTCTGGTCTCCGTCTCTCTGGTCTCCGTCTCTCTGGTCTCCGTCTCTCTGGTCTCCGTCTCTCTGGTCTCCGTCTCTCTGGTCTCCGTCTCTCTGGTCTCCGTCTCTCTGGTCTCCGTCTCTCTGGTTTCTGTCTCTCTGGTCTCTGTCTCTCTGGTCTCCGTCTCTCTGGTCTCCGTCTCTCTGGTCTCCGTCTCTCTGGTCTCCGTCTCTCTGGTCTCTGTCTCTCTGGTCTCCGTCTCTCTGGTCTCTGTCTCTCTGGTCTCCGTCTCTCTGGTTTCTGTCTCTCTGGTCTCCGTCTCTCTGGTTTCTGTCTCTCTGGTTTCTGTCTCTCTGGTTTCTGTCTCTCTGGTCTCCGTCTCTCTGGTTTCCGTCTCTCTGGTTTCTGTCTCTCTGGTCTCCGTCTCTCTGGTTTCCGTCTCTCTGGTCTCCGTCTCTCTGGTCTCCGTCTCTCTGGTCTCCGTCTCTCTGGTCTCCGTCTCTCTGGTCTCTGTCTCTCTGGTTTCTGGTCTCCGTCTCTCTGGTCTCCGTCTCTCTGGTCTCCGTCTCTCTGGTCTCCGTCTCTCTGGTCTCCGTCTCTCTGGTTTCTGGTCTCCGTCTCTCTGGTTTCTGGTCTCTGTCTCTCTGGTTTCTGGTCTCCGTCTCTCTGGTCTCCGTCTCTCTGGTCTCCGTCTCTCTGGTCTCCGTCTCTCTGGTCTCCGTCTCTCTGGTCTCCGTCTCTCTGGTCTCTGTCTCTCTGGTCTCCGTCTCTCTGGTCTCCGTCTCTCTGGTCTCCGTCTCTCTGGTCTCCGTCTCTCTGGTCTCCGTCTCTCTGGTCTCCGTCTCTCTGGTCTCCGTCTCTCTGGTCTCCGTCTCTCTGGTCTCCGTCTCTCTGGTCTCCGTCTCTCTGGTCTCCGTCTCTCTGGTCTCCGTCTCTCTGGTCTCCGTCTCTCTGGTTTCCGCCTGCTGTGTCTAAATGTCCTCCCGGATCGTCCTGACTCCTGATCCCCGCCGGTCTCTCCTCAGGGGCTTTTCGTAAGAACAACTCCCGCCTGCTGGAGGAGATCGTGAGGCAGCAGCAGGACCTGCTCGGCGCCGACGGATCCAAATGCGACGTGGACTTCCTGAGGCTCGGCGGGGAGGACCGGCAGCACCACGGTACGGCTGAGGCGGCCGCTCGCCTATCACTGTGGGGGGTCACCGCTCCGTAAGGCAGGGTCGGGAACCTCTGGCTCTCCCAGGGACGGCATGTGACTCCCAGACAATTTGGAGTTAAATAATAATCTCCTTCGCCCCCTGTAACTTTCTCTCTCCTCCAGATGACAGCAGAAGTAATTTAAGGTCCTTTTCTTAAAGACGTCTTTGTTCTTTTATTAAACTAAACGTATTAACATATTACATTTATTATATGTTAAAAATACTATATGGCTCTCATCTTTAGAAATATTTGTCTTTTATGGCTCTCCCAGTCCAAAAGGTTCCTGACCCCTGCTTTAACCCTCCTGTTACCTTCCAATTTACTAACATCTTCGACTCTTTTTGACCCCAGCAGTTAAAACCTCCAGAAAATGATTAGAATTAATATTGTTTCCCAAGTTTAAGTGTCAGGTACTTTATTTGTGTTTGTTGACTACCTAAACAGCCCTTTAAATAAATAAAGTGATATTTCTTATATGTTTTAAATGGTGAAAAACAGCCTGAGGTCAAATTGTTCAGGACCTTGAAAACATATCATGTGAATTTGATGTTTTCCCAGTTGTCCCCAATAAATAAGGAAAAGTCATGAAATCTGCTAAAAGTTGAGGAGCTAACGGCCCCAGGTCTTCCCCAGGAGGAGAAAGCCGGTTGTTGGGCGTTATGAGGCTGCAGGGGTCGTAGGGTCATGGAAAACCTGGGAAAGTCATGGAAGATAAAAATATTTATTTCCACGCCTGGAAAAGTCCTGAAAACAAAAACATCATGTAGATGTGTTGTCGTCACGCTGTTGATATGCTGTTTGGAGTTCTCATCTTTAGTTTAAATACGACATGTTCTCACTCCTTCATGAACACAGATTTCATAACATATGGTCATGGAAACTTGGTTCAAAGTCCTGGAAAACGTATGGAAGCCACTGGTTAACATGTGTATGAACCCTGGGATGAAAAACATAAAAAACTCCAACGTCCGACTGTCCCTGAAAGCACCTCAAAGTCGCCTCTAGAAGAGACTCCTGTTGCCTCACTGGCCGTCGGCGGTCATGGCCGCTGGACTTCCTGTCGGTGATGCCGCGTCACGCTCGGCGTGCGGTCGCCCCGTCGTTGCCAGCGAGGTCGCCCGCAGCGATGACGAGGCGTAAAATAGCGACAATAAACGGGCCGGCGCATCGAAGCATTTTGATATCGCCTCCTCTGAACGTTGTGGACGCCCCTCGGTCGGGTCTCCTTCTACCATATTTTGTGACTTATTTGTATTTCTTTCTTTCTTACCTTGTCATTTTGTTTAGTTGGAGGACCCAGCAATATAAGCTTTTCATTGTACAAATAACTTGTTATATGTGCACATGACATCAAAATATCTTGAATCTTGAATCGGCGCCGTTCTGAAAGTAAAGGAGCCGACCTGACCACGGACAGCAGGCCGTTGACCCCTGACCCCGGCCTCCTATTGGACGAGAGGATTGAGAGGATTGTGGTTTTAGGCCCGGTCCCAAAGGCCCCGCCTGACCCCTCAGGGCATCGATACCGCGGGGACACCGACACGTATAACTCTCTCTCCCTCTCTCTCTCTGTCTCTCCCCCCCCCCCCCCAGTGGTGTCCGGCCCCACGCTGAAGGTGCTGTCTCCAGAGGACGGGAAGCAGAGCATCGTCCAGGCGGCGCAGCGTCTCTGTCTCTCCGTGGAGAACAAAGAGAGGAGCTCCAAGGACATCAGCGTCTCCATGCTGGACGTCCTGCTGAGAGGTGTGTGTGTGTGACAGGTGTGTGTGTGTGTGTGTCCTGTTTATCTTTAGTTGCCCGTCTTTCTCCCCCTCCTCTCCTCAGACTCGAGGAACGTTCCGGACCCGGAGCTGGTGGTGAAGTTCGGCCCGGTGGAGAGCACGCTGGGCTTCCTGCCCTGGCACATCCGGCTCACCGAGTTCATGTGAGACGCTTTAATGTTCTACATCGTCGTGTTGAAGCTGCTTCAGGGAGCTGTCGTCATGGTGACGTGGTTCAGACTGTAGAGGGAGTCTTCAGGATGACTTAACTAATATAACGGGAAGAAATCCAGAGATCTCAACGTGACCAGTAGGTGGCACTGTTTAGCTCCCAGTCCGGGTATGTGATGACTCTTGTTATTCTGTCCAGGTTGACGTGTTGTTAAAGTGTGTGTGTGTGTGTGTGTGTGTGTGTGTCCTCAGCTCGCTGCCCTCCCACAGGAACGTGTCCTACGAGGAGCTGCTGAGCGTCCTGCAGCGCTTCGGTTCCTGTCAGCAGCGGCTGGGCCATTGATGCGCCGCTCCACCCCCCACCCCCACCCCCCGTCAGGCCTCCTCAAACGGAGACGAGGGGTCGGCGGGTCGCCGGCGTCTCCCGGAGCTTTCAAACAGACTCCAAGGACGAGCCCCGAGCCGGGAGGCCGGCGGCTCACTTCCTGCCTCACGGCGCTCGTCTCATCACAACGTCACATTCCAGGACTTCTGGAACATGGCCCATCACACACACACACACACACACACACACACACACACACACACACACACACACACACACACACACACACACACACACACACACACACACACACACACACACACACACACACACACACACACACACACACACACACACACACACACACACACACGAGGACTGTCTGCACAGACTCTGTGTTCAACAGAACCTCGTTCTGTTCCCCTCCGTGACATCCGGCCTCCAGCTGCTGTTCGGTAGGAGGAGGACCGGCCCCCACCCGGCGGAGGACAACAGAAGCGAGGCTTTGTCATCGTCGTGTGTCCCCCCCCCCCCCCCCACACACACACACACACACAAACACACACACACCCACCCCCACCCCGAGGTCGATCCGGCTGCGTCCCGACCGCCCACGAGGAGCTGAGCTGGGCCACAGAGCGGTCGCTGACGTGTACATATGAGAGATTCCTCCGGCGCGGTTGTTGCTCACCGAGGTTTGTTTGCGAGAATAAAAAGGAAACCTCTCCGTCTGCCTGAGGTCGAGTCCCACGTCTCGTTGGAGGAGCTCACGACTCCCTCTGGCCTCCACCGAGGAGTTCTCACCCGACGTGTCAATCACAAAGTATAAGAATAATAAGAACCGTTTCACTGATCCTTCGTCGTGTCGTGACAAAATGTGTTGCTGTGGAAACAAATGATGTTTAAATTGTTTTTTAATCGGTTTAATTTGGAAATAAAAAAGTTCCTTTAGTTCAAACTGCCAGAGGAAGAAAACACTGGGCACATTGAACTGGCAGTTTTTCTTTATGCCCCCCCCCCCCCCCCCCATCTCCTCCCCCCCGTAAGGAAAAACATATTTTGGGTCTTCGTCGGTCGTCGTGTTCATTCTGGTGAACATTCTTTCCAGATCTGATTCAAACTCCTGGGTCAAAGGTTACGGTCCCGTGGCCTCACAGCCTCATCATTCTGCACACATGTCTGGCGAGGCCAAAAGGTCAAAGAAAGAAGAATGCTGGCATAAAGAGTTTATTTGTGCCATAAATCCAGAACTCGTGCTGAAACTTCTGGATCGGTTGAAGGATGACATTCTGGACTGTGAGGGGGGCGGGGCCTAACATGTGGTCGCTGTTATTTGCACGATGGAAATAAATGAGAGACGGAGCGTGTGCTGTGGTGTTTGAGTTCTCAGCATTCATACGGGGGTTTAACCTTTTTAAACTGTCTTACATGTTTTATGAATTAAATCCATGAAATGTGATAAATCATAGAACAAAAATAGATCAACTATAAACAAATGGTTGCTGTTAGACTGAGGAGGGGGGGGGGGACTCGGCACTAATCCAATTATAAATCGCGTGGTGACGTCATCGGTTGACGTATGACATCCTGATACATATGGCGCGATACTCCTATGGTGGACTCTGGCTGAAAAGACGCCCCCTAGTGGTGCGACGAGCTCTCTCAATCTCTCTCTCTCTCTCTCTCTCTCTCTCTCTCTCTCTCTCTCTCTCTCTCTCTCTCTCTCTCTCTCTCTCTCTCTCTCTCTCTCTCTCTCTCTCTCTCTCTCTCTCTCTCTCTCGGTGCTGACTCCCGGACAGTTTAGTACAGCAGAGAGGAGGCGCGGGTCCATTGGAACAACTCCATCCTGCGCGTGTGTGTGTGCGTGTGTGTGTGCGTGCGTGCGTTATTTCCCTCTGAATTGCGCCTCCAGCCCGCAGCCACGGAGACCGGGAGGGTTCCGCTGAGGTGAGCCTGCTCCACGTCCCCTCCTCCTCCTCCTCCTCCTCCTCCTCCTGCTCCTCCTCCTCCTCCGGAGCACCGGTCAGTCTGGGAGGTGAGGAGGAGGAGGAGGAGGAGGAGGAGGACACAACATGATGTCTGTCGTCTCAACTGTGGAGAGCGTTCCCAGAGGCACGGGCACCCCGGCGCCGAGCCGCTACCAGCGGATCAGGAGGGTCCTCACCAGGTAAGATGATGATGATGAGGGTGATGATGATGAGGGTGAGGATGATGATGATCGTATCCGAGGCAAGCATCCTTTTTTCCCTTCGTGTTGCATTCAGCCCACGTTCATCATGCGGACACCTTTCGGTTGAACCGGTAACATCTGCGCGCGCCGCTGCAGCGGCAGGTGCAGCGGCGCGTCCCGCAACAGATGTGCGCACGCAGCCATGCAGCGGCTTCCCTGTTGCGTGAACACAATGTGCGCGTGTCCGGCTTTTACGTGCATCCGCGCACACCTCCACGGGGCCGAGCACCTGGGGTTGCGGGTTCGGTGCCCGCGATGCGCTGCAGCGCTGCTGCTGCATGCCTCCCACATGCCTCCTATGCCTCCTGCATGTCTCCTATGCCTCCTGCATGCCTCCTATGCCTCCTGCATGTCTCCTACACGCCTCCTGCACGTCTCCTACGTGCCTCCTACATGCCTCCTTCATGTCTCCTACATGCCTCCTTCATGTCTCCTACATGCCTCCTTCATGTCTCCTAGGTGCCTCCTGCACGTCTCCTACACACCTCCTACATGCCTCCTTCATGTCTCCCACATGCCTCCTACGTGCCTCCTACATGCCTCCTGCATGTCTCCTACACGCCTCCTGCACGTCTCCTACGTGCCTCCTACATGCCTCCTTCATGTCTCCTACATGCCTCCTTCATGTCTCCTACATGCCTCCTTCATGTCTCCTACGTGCCTCCTTCATGTCTCCTACGTGCCTCCTGCACGTCTCCTACGTGCCTCCTACATGCCTCCTTCATGTTTCCTACATGCCTCTTACACGCCTCCTACATGCCTCCTTCATGTTTCCTACATGCCTCCTACACGCCTCCTACATGCCTCCTGCACGTCTCCTACGTGCCTCCTAGATGCCTCCTTCATGTCTCCTACATGCCTCCTACACGCCTCCTACATGCCTCCTTCATGTCTCCCACATGCCTCCTACATGCCTCCTTCATGTCTCCTACATGCCTCCTTCATGTCTTCTTCATGTCTCCTACATGCCTCCTTCATGTCTCCTTCATGTCTCCTACATGCCTCCTTCATGTCTTCTTCATGTCTCCTACATGCCTCCTTCATGTCTCCTTCATGTCTCCTACATGCCTCCTTCATGTCTCCTACATGTCTCCTTCAGCATCACATTTGACTTCAGCATTGCTTTCCTAACTTTGCAAACAAAATGCAACAATAAACATAAAGATATACATTCACTGAGTTGTTATGTATATTATATTAATCGTACCCGATACCAGATTCGAGCCGCTTGAGTCCGTCTGAACATCGGCGTCTCTACTACAGGAAATGATGAACACATGAATACGATGTCTCAGTGTGAGAATCTGAGGAACGATACAATGATCCGTCTGTCTGTGTGTGTGTGTGTGTGTGTGTGTGTGTGTGTGTGGTGATGTTCTTGTGGCCGCCACAGACACAGAGGGATGTTATCGTAATACATCCTTTATGGGATGTAGGCGGTCAGAATAAAAGCAGCTCAAACGAGAACATGCCAGGAAGGGAACGGAGTACTATCACTATTAAAAAGAACGATATTCACTCTATTTAGACATCTCGTCATGGGACACACCCCCTCAGCTTACAACACACACACACACACACACACACACATCTGCAGACACTGCTGGAGGTCGACATGGGGGTTGAACACATGGTCAGTGTCTCCAGCCGATAGTTGAAGCCTCAAAGAAGGCAGAGGGGCTCCTGCTCACGAGGAGGGCGTGCCTCATAAAGTGAACTCTCAACCCGTCTTAGATCTGTACTCCTGATGCTCTGCACCTGCTGCATGTGTTATGAGAGGATGGTTTCCTCCTGGTGTCCACCACCAGGTACCTGCTGCATGTGAGACGCCTGACTGGAGCCTGACCTTTGCCCTCTGCAGGGAGCTGCTGGTGACCCTGGCCCTGGGCCAGGCCCTGTCCCTGTTGATCTGCGCCATCAGTCTGATCAGCAAGTACCTGGCTGACGACTTCCACGCCAACACGCCCGTGTTCCAGAGCTTTCTCAACTACATCCTGCTGTTTCTGGTCTACACCACCACACTGGCAGTCAGGCAAGGTACGGCCGGACCCTGCAGTGTGTGTGTGTGTGTGTGTGTATGTCTGGTACTGATGTAAATGCTGTAAGGATGCTGAAACTAGGAGCGGGTAACACCCCGTTAGTTCAATTTAATTCAGTTTATTTTGTAGAGCCCTTACAAACCAGGAATTAAATTACAAACTCTCCTCAGAGGGCTTTACAATCTGTACACATGACATCCCTGACCTTTGACCTTTGACCTCACATCGGATCAGGAACAACTCCCCAAGAACACTTTCACAGGGAAAAAAAGGAAGAAATTCGAAAAGAATGGAAGAAATCCATAGAGAGGAGTGGGCGGGGCATCAGCAAATGGAGGTAGAGAGGAGGAGTGGGCGGGGCTTCAGCAGATGGAGGTAGAGAGGAGGAGTGGGCGGGGCTTCATCAGATGGAGGTAGAGAGGAGGAGTGGGCGGGGCTTCAGCAGATGGAGGTAGAGAGGAGGAGTGGGCGGGGCTTCAGCAGATGGAGGTAGAGAGGAGGAGTGGGCGGGGCTTCAACAGATGGAGGTAGAGAGGAGGAGTGGGCGGGGCTTCAACAGATGGAGGTAGAGAGGAGGAGTGGGCGGGGCTTCAGCAGATGGAGGTAGAGAGGAGGAGTGGGCGGGGCTTCAGCAGGGCCATGACATCAGAACCAGCAGGTCCAATGGACCCTCTGAGACGAGGAGTCACATGACTCAGGAGAGGAAGCAGAGTTATAATGTGATGGAGAGATGAACATTCATCAATAAGGAGAGAGGAGAGAGGAGCTCAGTGTATCCTAGCGTCCATAAGGAGAGAGGAGAGGAGAGAGGAGCTCAGTGTATCCTAGGCGTCCATAAGGAGAGAGGAGAGGAGAGAGGAGAGGAGAGAGGAGCTCAGTGTATCCTAGGCGTCCATAAGGAGAGAGGAGAGGAGAGAGGAGCTCAGTGTATCCTAGGCGTCCATAAGGAGAGAGGAGAGGAGAGAGGAGCTCAGTGTATCCTAGGCGTCCATAAGGAGAGAGGAGAGGAGAGAGGAGCTCAGTGTATCCTAGGCGTCCCCCAGCAGCCTCTCTGCTATAGGCTGACTTCCACAAAATGTGCAATTAACATTCTCCGGTCCTCTAGAAGTGTGTGCTACTGGTTCCTTAAAGACATCCTTTAGTCTCTCTCTCTCTCTCTCTCTCTCCCTCTCTCTCTCTCTCCCTCTCTCTCTCTCTCCAGGGGAGGGGAACCTGTTGGCCATCCTGAAGCAGCGCTGGTGGAAGTACATGATTCTGGGTTTGATAGACATCGAGGCCAACTACCTGGTGCTCAAAGCCTACCAGTACACCACCCTCCCCAGTGTACAGGTGAGTGTGTGTGTGAGTGTGTGAGTGTGTGTGTGTGTGTGTGAGTTTGTGTGTGAGTGTGTGTGTGTGTGTGTGTGTAACACATTTGTCAGAGTTTAAATATACTGACATACTTCCACATACATCTTCCATATAAATACGTTTTTAATCATATTTTTAACTCTCAATAATTGTTTTATAAATAATTCCCGTGAAAACCAAAAGGAGTTAAACCATTCTGACATCCATTTAAACATTATTCCTACAAAAGAAATACATCTTCTTTTAATCCCTTTTTGAGCCTTTTCTACAGTAAACTTACAAACATCCACATAATAGTCGGGGCTTGACCGGTTGAACTCCTCTGCGCCGCTCAGCTGTTCCTCTTCCATGAGGAAGACGTCACCGTGCAGACGAGCCTCTGACCTCTGAGTCTCCAGGCTGGATATGTGGGCCGAAACATGAAGATCTCACCTTCAGTCCAGAACCACAGCCTGATGGATCCATCAGACGGACCTGTAGGGCCCGAGTGTGGGCCTCGTCGCCTCGTCGCCTGGAGTCCAGTGTTCCCGCCTCGGCTGTTGTCTCCTGGTCTCCGGTCCCCGTGATGACCCTGCTCTGTGTGTGTGTGTGTGTGTGTCCGTCCTCCAGCTGTTGGACGCTTTCGTCCTCCCGGTGGTCCTGCTGCTGTCCTGCTTCTTTCTCTTGGCGAGGTACAAGGCGGTCCACTACGCGGGCGCCGGGCTGTGTCTGCTGGGCGTGGGCTGCATGGTGGGGGCCGACGTGCTGCTCGGCCGGCAGCAAGGCCTCGGTGAGCCCCCCCCCCAGGTTGCCAGGTTTGTTGGACTCGTCCCCTCGCTTACGCCCCCCCCCCCTCCCAGGAGAGCAGAAGCTGTTCGGGGACCTCCTGGTCCTGGGCGGAGCGACGCTCTACGGGATCTCCAACGTCTGTGAGGAGTTCATCGTGAAGAACCTGAGCCGCGTGGAGTTCCTCGGCATGATGGGACTCTTCGGCTCCTTCTTCAGCGGCATCCAGCTGTGAGTCAGAGAGCGGCGGGGGGGGGGGGGGACACACGGGAATTCAATTCAGTTTATTTTGTTTAACCAGTTATCACAAATTACAAATAACCCCCAGAGGGCTTTATAATCTGTACACATACACATCCCTGACCTTTGACCTTTGACCTTTGACCTCACATGGGATCAGGAACAACTCCCAAGAAATAAAAAGAAGGTAGAAAGGAGGAGTGGGCGGGGCTTCAGCAGGTGGAGGTAGAGAGGAGGAGTGGGCGGGGCTTCGGCAGATGGAGGTAGAGAGGAGTGGGCGGGGCTTCAGCAGATGGAGGTAGAGAGGAGTGGGCGGGGCTTCAGCAGATGGAGGTAGAGAGGAGGAGTGGGCGGGGCTTCAGCAGATGGAGGTAGAGAGGAGGAGTGGGCGGGGCTTCAGCAGGTGGAGGTAGAGAGGAGTGGGCGGGGCTTCAGCAGGTGGAGATAGAGAGGAGGAGTGGGCGGGGCATCAGCAGATGGAGGTAGAGAGGAGTGGGCGGGGCTTCAGCAGATGGAGGTAGAGAGGAGTGGGCGGGGCTTCAGCAGATGGAGGTAGAGAGGAGTGGGCGGGGCTTCAGCAGGTGGAGGTAGAGAGGAGTGGGCGGGGCTTCATCAGATGGAGGTAGAGAGGAGGGGGCGGGGCTTCAGCAGCGTGTGGCATCAGCCCCACCCGGTCCGATGGCCCCTCCGAGGCGTGTGATGAGGGGCAGCATGGACGTGTCCTTCAGGGTTCCTCTGTGTGGCGCTCTGTTGCAGGGCCATCATGGAGCACAAGGAGCTGCTGAAGGTCTCCTGGAACTGGCAGATCGGTGAGCGCGCCTCCAGAGGTCGTGAGTAAGGAAGTTAAACGTGATCTCAACGCCCTCCTCTCCTCTGGGTGTCTGCAGGCTTTCTGTACGTTGCTTTCAGTGCCTTCATGTTCGGCCTGTACAGCTTCATGCCGATGGTGATCAAGAGAACCAGCGCCACCTCCGTCAACCTCTCTCTGCTCACCGCCGACCTGTACGGCTTCTTCTGTGGCCTCTTCCTCTTCCACTACAAGGTAGGGCCGACCGCCAGGAGGCCTTCATGTGGCACACGCAGGTCCAGAGATGGCCGGACGCCGGTCACTCGCTCACAGTCACTAGGTTTCTGTTGAGTCTTGCGCCCTCTAGTGGTCAGCTGGGTCACTGAGCTTGGTGGCGTTACAAATGTGGACGAAAAAAGTGCTTCAACTGCATTCATATTAACATGTTGGATATTCTACACGACCCAGAGTGTTGCACAGCGATGTGGAATCGAACCTGCGCGCCACGCATTCGTTTGAGTCATACAAGTCAGCATAAAGATGAGAATCCAGACGTTTTACAGGGGTAAAGATCCTGTGGGGCGCTATGTGGAGAAGCTCTGGGATGCCGCACCATGTCTCTCTTCGGGAGTCCACTCATTTCCAGATGATTGTTAGAGAACTGAGGCTTTATCACAAAAACGTATCTTCTCAGTTTAGGATGACATTGAAGACTGTTGGTAGTTTTCGTAAACATCACTGTGACACCAACAGACCCGATCGTATCTCAGGATATAAAGCGTCCTACCTACACAATGTTCTCTTATCTTTGAGGATCATGTGTTAGACATGCTGAAGGAAGATCATGACTGCATACACTAAAGAGGAGAGGACCTAGAACAGTTCCCTGAGGAACTCCGCGATCCCGTCTCCGTGCCGTTGATCAAAACAGAAGTGTATAAACACGGCGCCGCTCCGTCTGTTCCTGTGTTGCAGTTCTCCTGCCTCTACCTGCTGTCCTTCGTCCTCCTTCTCGTGGGCCTGGTCCTCTACGCCACCTCGTCCCCCTACGTGGCTCAGGACCCGCGGGTCTACAAGCAGTTCAGGAACTCGGGCGGCCAGCCGGCCCCCGACCGGCCTCCGCCCGGCGCCGGCGGCCCGGAGCCCTCGGTCACCTACACCCCCCTGGGGCCCGGGGCGGCGGAGGAGACCCCCGAGTGCGTCTCCTGAGACGTGTCGGGGAGTTGTGTCTGTCAGGCCCGTTATCATCGCCCCAAGAGTCGTGTAGAGAGAAATGTGTTGTGTGTACCCGGTGTCCTGAGGGGATCCGCCATCATTCATTGGCCTGGATTGGTGAACAGAGGCTCCGCCCCCTCAGTGCAAGGTTCACACACACAAGTGTATCTGAGTGTGAGCAGAATGTCAAAGTGAGTGAGTCTGTTGATGGTAGACTGTGAGGAGCCGGTAGTGACTGAGCATTCATGTACATAGATGGTCTTGTACTTTTACTGTATTTAATCTGCTTTCTTTTTATACATCTGACAAGAATCTGTGACAAATGAACTCTGTATTAATTGAATGTCTTATCAACTGATTGGAATGTGACGTGTTTTTAAAGCTGCTCAGTAAAGTTTGGAACACGCAGTCAGTAAAGTGGCCACCAACACGTGGATGGCAGGTCATCAAGTCCATTTGGCATATTCGTATCCCACAATGCAACACTGGTAAATGTACTGCATCAGCTACTGGTTTGTTATGTGCAGGTACACATGTCTTATCATATCTAAGTTTGACTACTTTTACACCAAAAATATCATATAGTATCCTATTTTCCTGCATTATTATCTTATTATCTTGACAAATATAATTAATAGAACTAAATATAAAACAGTATATTTTGGAGTCTGGTCAGATGGTGGTGGGGGGGGGGTTCTCGCATTTGGTAAATATGGATTTGATTTCATTATCTGCATTTCATATATATATATATATATATATATATATATATATATATATATATATATATATATATATATGAATTTAAATCAAATCTGAAGTCCATTTAGATTTACATGACTTAAAGTTGGAGCACTTCTCCAGGTTAAACTTAACTCCCGTTTAAAGGATCAGCAAAATAAAAGGAGGTGTGAAACACACATACACACCCCAATAAATGAAACAAAAACAACGAAGAGAAAACTGATTTTTTTTTTACGAATCGCAGTGTTCAGGAGGTGACAGAATTGATGTTTAATATGCAGTATTGTATTAAACTATTAAACCCAAATCATTACCAACACTTCTGTCAGCCCGCTGAAAATGAAGAAGACATGCGATGTTTGAGTCTCATGGATTTGACCATTTCCCTGTGGAAGGCCAGCCCTGACCCCGCTGGGCGCGCGGCGCGTTAACCTCCGTGTGAACGAGGCCTTCGTCGGTTCGTACGAGGCATTTCTCCGTTAGTCGTTAGTTGGAAGCAACACGCGTCCTGGATGGACAGGAGAGACGTCACGGGTCGCCGGGCAGACCGGAGACGAGGCCGGGCACTGGCTTTGCTCCTGACCGTCTGACCTCCGGTCTGGACTGTTTACAAGATGCTTTCTCGATGCTCCTCTCTCGATGGCCTTTTGTGTCCTGTTGGGTGTCGTGCATCAGAGTTGCTGTCGACGATGTGCTCACCATGATGTTACTTCTTTAAAATAAAGCATCTTTGTGAGAACTTTGTGTGCAGGGCTCATATTTGAACACTTGTATTTGCCAATCTCAACCGGGAGAACAGTCTTTAGTTTAGTTCTTCACAGGCTGCACTTATTGTTTTTTTCTTGAAAAGATATCCAGTGCCAAAAATGTTAATTGCAGCAACAATAAGCTATTTGCGAAGTATTCGTGTGTTTTTTGCACAACTTTATTTCCATTTTTCTAATAAAGTGATTTGCACTTTTTATTTGTTTTTGTCTGATGGAGCAATCTGGCTTAATTAAAAGTGATTGCAATGTTCTTTATTCTATTAGTTTTAAAAGCACAGATGGAGGAGTCGCACAAAGTTGTTATTTCAATAATAATTCAGTGTGGCCCATTTAGTTACAACTTTATTGGGGCACGAACATCTTTCTTCTCCCGGTTGTGGCGCGACAGAAACCGTTTGAACTGAGAGGAGTGCACTACCTGCGTCGTCCTGTGGGGGGCAGCAACGCTACCGGACCGTTTAATGTACAGTAGAAGAAGAAAGCCGCAGCAGCGCAGGAGAGCGCATCATCCATCTTCTAGGAGAGCTCCAAGGCACCAGCCGCCCCGCCGCCGCCGACAAAGAGGAACAAACATCCGCCATCATGGGCGCCGTGTTGGGACTGTGCTCCATGGCGAGCTGGGTGAGTCCCCGGTCTGTGCGGTGGGTTTGATCCACGTTGACAGTGAAGGCAGCGGCCTGGTCGTCGCTGTTGTCCGTCGTCGTGACTGCGCAGTAACGCAGTAACGCGGGCCGTAGTAACGCAGTAACGCGGGCCGTGGCGCCACGGCGGCCCGGAGACATCACCGACACACCGCGACTCACGGCCCGGTGATCGCGGCGTTCTATCGCGATGACACGGACACACCGTTCAGAGCCAACGGCTTGTTGTTGTTGAGCTAACCGGGTCACCGCTATGCTCGCCTTTGTCTGGAGCCCGGCGAACAGTAACCGAAATGTAAATAACCACAACAACAAATAAATAGATAATAAACATGTCGAGCTCGACATGCGGCTCGGACGGATTGTTGTTTATCCGCTGCTGTCATGTCGGGACGTGTAAACAAACATGTCGGCGCTGTTGCGACACCGAGGCCGCCCACGTAAACAAGGGGTCCGGTATCAGAGAGAGAGAGAGATTATTTATATATATATATATATATATATATATATATATATATATATATATATATATATAAATAAAAAATACTGCGGCCCCACGTACACAAGGGGTCAGGTATGGATAGAGACATTATATATATATATTATATATATATATATATATATATATATGACATTGCGGCACCAAGTAAACAAGGGGGTCAGGTATCAGACAGAGATACGCTATATATATATATATATATATATATATATATATATATATATATATATATAATGTGTGTGTATGTACAAAACACAAATTTACTTTCAATGCAGATATTTCTGTCATATTTTCATTATTATTATCCATATGAATTTTATATACATTTGTTTTCTTTTGTCTTGATGATTTGGCAATAATGTTGCTGCATCATTCATGCAAATAAAGCCAATTGAGAGAGAGAGAGAGAGAGAGAGAGAGAGAGGGAGAGAGAGATAGACACACACACAGAGAGAGAGGGAGAGAGAGAGCTGGGTCATTAATAGCTGCTGGGTTGTGTGCAGATCCCGTGTTTGTGTGGCAGCGCCCCCTGCCTGCTGTCCCGATGCTGCCCCAGTGGAAACAACTCCACAGTGACCCGCCTCATCTACGCCTTCTTCCTGCTGCTGGGAGTGGGCGTGGCCTGCATCATGCTCATGCCCGGCATGGAGGGTCAGCTCAAAAAGGTATGACAGACGACAAAGTCCCGCCTCTCGCACCTCATGGCTCCACCTTATGGCTCCACCTTATGGCTCCACCTTATGGCTCCACCTTATTGCTCCACCTTATTGCTCCAACGCGGCTCTCGTGTTGTGCGTTCTGGTCTGAGTAACGATGGCTTCCGCCCCGCCGCCGCTGTAGATTCCTGGTTTCTGCGAAGGCGGCTCTGGCTCGTCCATCCCGGGCGTGGAGGGCCACGTGAACTGCGACGTGCTGGTCGGCTACAAGGCGGTGTACCGCGTGTGCTTCGGCATGGCGCTGTTCTTCCTGCTCTTCTCTCTGCTCATGATCAAGGTGAAGAGCAGCCACGACCCCCGGGCGGCGCTGCACAACGGGTGAGTTGGCGCCGGGGCGACGTCCGACGTCTGACGTCTTTACCCCGAGACCTGTGTTAAAGAAAACCTGTCTCACTTCCAGGTTTTGGTTCTTTAAGTTCGCCGCTGCTGCCGGCATCACCATCGGGTCCTTCTTCATCTCGGACGGCTCCTTCACGACCGGTAACTTGATCTTCGTCTTCCTCCTCCTGTCTGTGCGAGGGCTCTCTCCCCGGGGTGCATTCCTCACTGTTTCCCCGTTCATCGGGTTTTCAACCAGGAAGGCGGATGCATTCAAAATATAGAATCACACAACTTCAGATATTCAATTCAGTTTATTTTATACAGCCCAATATCACAATATCTCAGAGGACTTAACAATCTGTACACATACGACATCCCTGACCTTTGACCTCACATCGGATCAGGAACAACTCTCAAGAAATAGAAAAAAAACCTTCAGCAGAGAACAGAGGAGGATCCCTCTCCAGGATGGACAATAGATGTCATTAGACCAGATGAACAATAGATGTCATGAGACCAGATGAACAATAGATGTCATGTGACCAGATGAACAATAGATGTCATGAGACCAGATGAACAATAGATGTCATGTGACCAAGTGAACAATAGATGTCATGAGACCAGATGAACAATAGATGTCATGTGACCACATGAACAATAGATGTCATGTGACCAGATGAACAATAGATGTCATGTGACCAGATGAACAATAGATGTCATGTGACCAGATGAACAATAGATGTCATGAGACCAGATGAACAATAAATGTCATGAGACCAGATGAACAATAGATGTCATGAGACCAGATGAACAATAGATGTCATGTGACCAGATGAACAATAGATGTCATGTGACCAGATGAACACTAGATGTCATGTGACCACATGAACAATAGATGTCATGTGACCAGATGAACAATAGATGTCATGTGACCAGATGAACAATAGATGTCCAGATGAACAATAGATGACATGTGACCAGATGAACAATAGATGTCATGTGACCAGATGAACAATAGATGTCATGTGACCAGATGAACAATAGATGTCATGAGACCAGGTGAACAATAGATGTCATGTGACCAGATGAACAATAGATGTCATGTGACCAGATGAACAATAGATGTCCAGATGAACAATAGATGTCATGTGACCAGATGAACAATAGATGTCATGTGACCAGATGAACAATAGATGTCATGTGACCACATGAACAATAGATGTCATGTGACCAGATGAACAATAGATGTCATGTGACCAGGTGAACAATAGATGTCATGTGACCAGATGAACAATAGATGTCATGTGACCAGATGAACAATAGATGTCATGTGACCAGATGAACAATAGATGTCATGTGACCAGATGAACACTAGATGTCATGTGACCAGATGAACAATAGATGTCATGAGACCAGATGAACAATAGATGTCATGAGACCAGATGAACAATAGATGTCATGTGACCAGATGAACAATAGATGTCATGTGACCAGATGAACACTAGATGTCATGTGACCACATGAACAATAGATGTCATGTGACCAGATGAACAATAGATGTCATGTGACCAGATGAACAATAGATGTCCAGATGAACAATAGATGACATGTGACCAGATGAACAATAGATGTCATGTGACCAGATGAACAATAGATGTCATGTGACCAGATGAACAATAGATGTCATGAGACCAGGTGAACAATAGATGTCATGTGACCAGATGAACAATAGATGTCATGTGACCAGATGAACAATAGATGTCCAGATGAACAATAGATGTCATGTGACCAGATGAACAATAGATGTCATGTGACCAGATGAACAATAGATGTCATGTGACCACATGAACAATAGATGTCATGTGACCAGATGAACAATAGATGTCATGTGACCAGGTGAACAATAGATGTCATGTGACCAGATGAACAATAGATGTCATGTGACCAGATGAACAATAGATGTCATGTGACCAGATGAACAATAGATGTCATGTGACCAGATGAACACTAGATGTCATGTGACCAGATGAACAATAGATGTCATGAGACCAGATGAACAATAGATGTCATGAGACCAGATGAACAATAGATGTCATGTGACCAGATGTCATAGGGATTAGTCTTCGTATGACATCATAAGTGATAAAGACAGAGAGCCTGGAGTTCTGTGGGCTCTTCTATTGGCTCAGCGGTCAGGTCACATGACCCTGACCCCTCCCCGTCTCCACAGTGTGGTTCTACATCGGCATGGCCGGAGCCTTCTGCTTCATCCTCATCCAGCTGGTGCTGCTCATCGACTTCGCCCACTCCTGGAACGAGTCCTGGGTGGAGAAGATGGAGGAGGGCAACTCCCGCTGCTGGTACGCAGGTACGGTGACGGTGCTCATGGGGCGGGTCGCCTCGGGGAACGGTCTTTAAAAGCCTTGTTTCGTTTTTACTGTGACGTACGACATGCAGAGATAAGCCTGGAGTAGTCAGTGTGTCCTCAAGATGTGTGTTTATTGTTGTGGGGAAGCCATAAAGAGATTAGAGGCACACACACACACACACACGTGTTCTCACGCCGCCCCGTGCCCACAGCGCTGCTGTCCGTCACCGCGGTGAACTACCTGCTGTCCCTGGTGTCCCTGGTCATGTTCTACGTCTACTACACCCACGCCGAGGGCTGCACCGAGAACAAGGTCTTCATCAGCATCAACATGCTGCTGTGCGTGGGCGCCTCCGTCCTGTCCGTCCTGCCGCCCATCCAGGTGCTCTCTCGTTCGATTCCCTCTCTCGGTCTGATTCCCCCCCGCTGACCCCTCCCCCGCTGACCCCTCCCCCGCTCTGTGCAGGAGTCCCAGCCGCGCTCCGGCCTGCTGCAGTCCTCCCTGGTCACCCTGTACACCATGTACCTGACCTGGTCCGCCATGACCAACGAGCCCGGTAGGTCTTCAGCTCGAGCTCTGAAGTGTGTCGTGAAACTATCTCCGGTGTCTCCGATAGAAACGTGATAATAAAGTCGTATAATCTCACGATAAGTTCGACATCATAATGCTGCGTTCAAAACAAAAACGTTGTGAATATTCTGCCCGCCAAGTTGTGGTTATTCACTTTATTGGTGCCTTAGAGGGGGTGGGGCTTATCTCCGTGGAAACGGTTCTCATGTCCTTCATCCACATGAAGAACTCTCCACTAGTTCTGCTTCATTCTGTTGAGGACGTTGCTGTCTTAAAGCGTGCGTTCTCTCTAGTGACCACCAGGGGGCGACTCCTCTGGTAGCGTTACTTGTAAAGAAGTGCTTCTCACTTGACTTCTCACCTCAGTATTTAACACTGAGGCTTGAGTTCATGGTCTACATCTCCAGCTTCAAGTCACTACTGATCACTCCTCTGGTGATCTCCTCGTGGCAAGGGCCCGCAGTAACCACCGTCTCCTTGTGGCTCACAGATAGGAAATGCAACCCGAGCCTTCTGGGTATTATCGGGCTGAACAGCACCAGTCCTGTGGGCCCGGACCACGTGGTTCAGTGGTGGGATGCCCAGGGCATCGTGGGGTTGATCCTCTTCCTCATGTGTGTCCTCTACTCCAGGTGAGGAACACTCCAGCACGGCCTGGGTGCGTCGAAGGAGGCAGCACATGTCTCAATGTCCTCTCTCTCTCTCTCCTCTCTCTCTCCCCTCCAGCATTCGTAACTCGTCCAACGCCCAGGTGAACAAGCTGACTCTGACCAGCGACGAGTCGGCCCTGATCGAGGACGGGCCGGCGGCCGACGGCTTCGAGGAAGGCGGCGGCGGCGGCGGCGGCGGCGGCGCCAACCGAGCCGTGGACAACGAGAAGGACGGCGTGACCTACTCCTACTCCTTCTTCCACTTCATGCTCTTCCTGGCGTCGCTCTACATCATGATGACGCTCACCAACTGGTACAGGTAGGCAACGCGGCGCCCAGCGCCACCGTGGCGAGAAGCAGAGATATATATTCTTATAGCTAATATATATATATATATATTGTGTGTATGTGTATATATATATTTTATTTTATATATATATTTAAATATATTTTTATTTTATATTTAGTTATACATTTATTTATATATACAAAATATATAAAACTATATATCTATATATGTACATTTAAATATACATATTGTATATATACTGTATATATTTATGATATCTATATAATATATACATGTGTGTGTATATATATATATATATATATGTGTGTGTATATCAAAAAATATATAAATATGTATAAAAATAGATATATTTATTATATCTTCATAATACATATATTTAGAATATATATATATATATTTTGTATACATATATATATATATATATATATATACACACAAAATATATAAAGCTCTCTCTCTATATATATATATATATATATGTTTTAAAAAAAGAAAAAATATTTATATATATATATTTTTACATATTTTTTTTTTTTTCTACAAAGTTTTATTTAATGTGCAGCCCGATAGCCGCAGAGCATAACTCTTAGCTGTGGCGCTCGCCCCCCCTCCCCCCCGCAGCCCTGACTCCCACTACCAGGCCATGACCAGCAGGTGGCCGTCGGTGTGGGTGAAGATCTCCTCCAGCTGGATCTGCATCGCGCTGTACGTGTGGACGCTGGTGGCGCCGCTGGTCCTGGTCAACAGAGACTTTGACTGACCGCTCACACCCACTCACCACGCTCTGCTTCACCTGTGTTTCTGTTTCAGCTAAAAGTCAGTGTTAAAAAAAGTACAATCACTAGCTCATTAGCCTCACCCCCCCCCTAGCTGCAGCAGAGGGGCCAGGGGACCGCCCCAGGTGTGGTCCAGGGGGCCGCCCCAGGTGTGGTCCAGGGGGCCGCGGGCTCGCGGCTTCAGCTCCTCCTCTGCTGCAGCGTCATCGTGAATCCTCCGCAGCCTGTTGTAGTGGTGGTGGTGTTGCCCCCCCCCCCCCCCCACCCCAATGCTGTTTGCCATTGTAAATACGTCCCGTGTATTTCTAGCGGATGATTTTAGTTTTCTTTCCATAAACAGAGCTGCATGCTTTTTTTCTTATAACAAAAAGAAGTAACTAACGTGAACAGCGGCTGAGACGCCGGCGTGAGGACGGTGGCCGGCGGCGGTACTGCAGGTGAAGCGCTCTTACGTGGGAGTGCTTGGCTTGGGTTCCGTTGAGTGTGAGCACGACTCCAGCTGTGGTAGACGTGTGTGTGTGTGTGTGTGTGTGTGTGTTCTGCAGCTTGCACATACACAACAAAAGGCATTCCCATTTTTGTGTTGCTTTAAAATGTCAAATTTAAAACTTCTGCATCAATTATTTGGTAGTGTTGTAGCATGTCGTTTCCGGCACACGTGTGTTCTGTGTACATTTGATTACCCAAACCTGTGCTTTGATCCCAATGTTTTAGATTTCTTTTCTTCCCTCCCGTCATTAAAGTATACTGTAACTCGTTTAATAAACGGAGGTCAAGGAGGTCACGTGTGCGTCGTTCCTTCACGGCGAGTCGCTAAGGACGAAGAGATAGTTCACATGAAAGTGTGGAGCGTCATTGATCCTGATAATATTGATTAACCAGGTTGGTCCCATTAGTTTGGTCCTTTCAACATTTTAACACATTTTATTTATATATAATTATATATATATATATATATATATATATATAATTATAATCTCAATATTCTCTAAAATTAAGTTTTACATACTATAGACTTTTCCAAACATCTATACGTTGCTTTTTTTCTTTCAACATACTATACAAAACATTTTACTTTTTTCAAGATACTTTACCGTGAATATTTTTCAACATTCTCTAATTTAATTTGACTTTTTCTGACATACATGAATTTTTCAATGTTGACGTACAATCTTTTTTTATTTCACGGAGGCTCATCGCACGCCGGGCCGAAGCAAAAGACCAACAGAACCTAAATGAATACATTTATAAAAGTATAAACACAAAGGGCCACCGGGCCCCTAGAGGCCGATGGTGGAGGCCCCCGGTCAGAGGGCCAGGACCCCGTCATTGTTTACGTGTCACTGCATTGTGAAAACAGCCGAGTCACGGATTTAAAGTCCTCGTCACGTTTCAGCCACTCGGCGGCGAGTTGACCTTTTGACCTTTGCGGCTCGAGGAATCGTACAGGGACACATGGAGTCACGTGGAGTCAAAACATTTATTAGGTCGTTTTTCTCGGTCGCTATGTCGGATTATAATGTTTTGTTTTGGTGCTTAAATTCCCCATCATGCTTTAGCGGTGGACACGGGAAGTACGACGTTCCCACGGCAACGGCACGATTGCTCTTGATGTCCGGTGATGATGATGATGATGATGATGATGATGATCTGAAGGTCTGAGGAAGGACCGCGTGTCGACGTGTGGACACGACACGTATGACCAGAGTTATGACTCACTTATCGCATCTTTAGCTTCAACACGTTGTAAAAACCTGCCGGAGGTCGTTAAACTAACATTTATATACGTGACGAGAACACGGCGGACTCTTTGTTTCCAAATCGACTCATAAACAGCAAAAGTCTTAAATGTAAAAATGTGTGAATGTGTATGTGGGACGGACGCCAGCTCCTCCTCCCGCCGCCGGGCGCCTCCTTCAGTTCCTCTGCCGCTCTTCGGCGCGCACGCCCAGGAGGGAGGGGGCGGGGCCAGCGGTGAACCGGCGTGCCGCTCACGCCGTCTCGGCCTCCTCTCCGACGGGGCTCAGTTCGCACAGCTGGAAGAGCGTCTCGGCGCCGGCCTCCGCCTCCGTCAGCGGCTCCAGGCGCACCAGGGAGCCGCGGGGGGGCGGCTGCCGGGGCTCCGGCCCCGTGTCCAGCAGCTCCATGGGAGGCTCCGCCCCCACCGAGGCCCCGTAGATGGAGGACGGCTGCGGGGGGGCGGAGTAGGAGCCGGTGCTGCTGCTGGGCCCCGGGTCCAGGTCCGGTTGTGTGATGCAGCTGTCGAGGATGGCCAGCAGGGGGCAGGAGGTGTACTGGATCAGCTGCTTGTCTGAACAGAAGAGTGAAGGCAGAGACTTTCTGTGAAATCTACTCATTAAGTATTCATTAAGTATTCATTAAGTATTCATCATCTCCAGAGGAGACCTCGTGAATGTTTACGCATGTTAATGAGCATATCGGTGATTTAGGTCCGTGGTTTCCCCCAAACCCAGATGATCATTTAAAGATGTGCTTTTGTAATGGAGGACTCGACCTGCGTTATGAGGGTATGGATCGTTGGTTTATATATTTATTAATTTGTGCTGTGATCAATGCTCAGCATTTGGAGATATTATTGAATAAATACAGACGCTCTTGTTCTGCAATTCAATTAATCTTAAACCCTCGCCTCCGTAATGCGCTCAACTCTCCTCGCTCGGGGAGTGTGTGTGTGTGCATGTGTATACGTGTATATGTGTGTGTGTGTGTATATGTGTGTGTGTGTCCGGCTCTCACCTGTGGCTGCGTCCTCCGTCCGGCCTCGGCTCAGCTGGGCGGCGTTCTCTTTGGAGGCGGCGCCCTCCTGGAGGAGAGAGAACCGTGAATCACAGAGAACTATCGGAGGGTTTCACTAACACCCGACGGAGCTTTAGGAGCCGACGGATCAGGAATCAAGCTTAAACTAATCCTTGAGCTGAGACGTGAAGCTCCAGCTACACGTGGCGTTACGTAGTCACCACTGCTCTGATGTCGTGACGTCGTCTTACCTCGAAGGCGTCGAAGTCCATGCCGAACTGCTGCTTCCCGTAGAGCATCGCCTGGAAGTCCTCCAGGCTGCAGTCGATGCTGTCCAGGTAGTCCATCAGCTCCATCCTGACCACACACACACACACACACACACACACACACACACACACACACACACACACACACACACACACACACACACACACACACACACACACACACACACACACACACACACACACACACACACACACACACACACACACACACACACACACACACACACACACACACACACACACACGACGACCATATTCGCCAATATGGATGTTCAAATGAAAAATATGTTTGAATCTAGTTTTGTTTTTCTTCGAGAGCGTTTTACACAACAACCGTGTACAAATACAGTCTCATATTTATACTGAACCTCCCCGTCTTTATAACATAACAATAACAACCCATCGCTGATTTAACACACATTGAAATGTTGTGAATCTCAGCGGTTTTGAGGCCGTTATGTTTAATAGGAATGTACGCGTGGAGGAGGCTCTAGCGCCGCCCGGCGAGGCCTGATGGACCGTGGTGGGCGTTGGTACCTACTTGCCCAGCAGGTTGATGTTCTGCGATATCGCCCCGCTCTCGTTCAGTATGGACTCCATCATCTTGACGGGGTCCTCCAGGCTCAGGGCGAAGGCGTGGTTGAGCTGCAGGGCGCCGCTGCTCGCCCCCCCGCCCCCTCCGCCGCCGTCCGCCGACCCCCCCGCCTCCGTCTGTCTGACGTCGTCCGCGCTCACGTCCGTCTCATCCGGCGGCAACGCGCAGCCGTCCAGCTCCACCTCCACGATGTCGATGTCCCTGGGGAGGACGGCGTCGGGATACTTTGAACATCGGGTCACGGACCTCGACGTCCACGAGGAACGTCATCGCCCCCCTCAAGTACAAATGCACATTTGTAAAGTCTTCATAACCAACTTCATAATACCTTAAATCAGGGTTCGTTGACCAATGGGTGGCCAGGACTTTAAAGAAAATGTCATGATCCCAAAAAAATGTTTATCTTGGTGTTTACATGAAAAAGTGAGAACAAGTCGTATTTAAACCAACAATGATAATTACAAAGCATAAAGTGTAAAACCGTAAATGACTCAAATGAATGAGAGACAATAGTTCGATTAAACATTTATAGAAATGCACAGCTGCATCGTCTCACCCCTGCTCGTGGTCTCTGGGCGACCCCTCGGACGTCTCGCCCTCGCTATCCGACAAGTCGCAAATGATGACGTCGTCCGACACGTCGGAGCCCTTCACGCCACTCAGACTGCTGACGGGCGACTGAGGGGGAAACAGAGCGACACGCAGGCCTGTGAACACGCGGCCTCCGCAAAAAACAGCCATTAAAACAACAACGGGGTCTCATCAGGACGCGTCACCGACCTGGTCCACGCGCGCGTCGTCGCCGTAGATCTGGTGGATGTATTTGGACTTCTTCCCGTTGCTGTTCATGAGAACCGGCCTGGCGAGGACAAGGACACGGCGATGAGCGCTCACACGCCCCCGAGGGTCAAACGCCGAGCGCCGAGGCGTCAACACGACGTCATCACTAAAGGAGGAACTCACCTTTTGCGTTTCAGGTTCATGATGCGGTTGTTCTTCACCAGAGTGACGATGAAGTGGATCAGCTGGAAGAGAAGAGTCACATGTTGTCGGACTGCTCTTCCTCCACTGATGAACCCAACGCCACACAAACATAAACCCTGTAACCAATAGAAACCAGTCGTCCTGTTGACGCCCCAGCAGGTCCTCCTCCAGACCTCCTGCTCACCTTCTTGATGAGCTGCTGCTGGTGAGCGTGGATCTGCCTCAGGTCGGAGATCTCCCTCCACAGAGCTTCATTCTCCCTGAAGAGAAGAGCTCAGGAGTTTGTGGCGGTGTTTTCCCGGCTGTGTGGCGGTAACGTGGAGCGTTGTGTGTGTGTGTGTGTGTGTGTGTGAGTGGGGGGGCTCACCTCTTGAGAGTCCCCAGCCGGAGGTCGAGGCTCTCCTGCTTGCTGTGGACGTTGTGGACAGTCGCCAAGATCTGGGACAAGTCCTCCTGGCGGATCTTGTTGTCCTCCGGCCGAGTGTTGGAAACCTGGCGGGCGGCAAGTTCAAACCAGATGTGGCCGGTGAGCCGAGGGGTGACAAACAAACATGGTGTTAGCCAGCAAACGGTCAGAAGGTCAAAGAGATGCAGACAAGACATTTCATTATTAGCATGAATTGATTCTCTCTCACTATAATCATATCCTCGCTGTACAAACGGATTAATAAGCGGTGCCGCAGAGCGTAAACATCTCTTTATTTAATGCAGACGGAGCGTTCACGTCTCTCTCTGGGTGGAGGCGAGCGCAGCAGACCCGGGGGACTCCACCTTTCTCTTGATGTTCTCCAGCAGGTTGTCCTGTCCGTGTTTGAAGTAGGCGTGCTGGAACTCCACGGGGCCGTCCTTCTCCTGCTTCACCACGCCCGTGTCGATGTGCATCACTTTACGGAACCCGTCTGGAGAAAGAAAAGAAACACAAACACAACCATTCATCTCCAGTTGGTGACAACGAGTACCTGCAGGTACAAAGCAAAGGCCACCAGCTCCACACACACACACACACACACACACACACACACACAGGTCCACCAGCCTTACACATGTTGAGCTGCCGGATGAAGCTGGCCATGTTGTTGTGCTTGAAGAACTTGGGGAGGATCTCCTTGGCGAAGTGCTGCTCGTCCAGCACCAGGAAGCTGTTTCCCTCCTGCAAGACAAGAACCGGGTCTCAGTGTGTGTGTGTGTGGGGGGGGGCGGTTACGGTCCAACAGGTGACCGTGTTAACGGGTGACCCGTGAACGCCTGGTTTACATCACATGTCCATCAGCTGACGCGTTTACCCAGAGCGACTCAGTCTCGTTACTTTACTGCCCGCGTCACATACATCATAACACACACTACGCGTTACACGATGTCGGAGCGCAGCTCCGCGTCCTCCGGCGGTCTGCAGCGACGCCAACGGCCGCGACGGGCTCCACGTCACCAGTTAACACGGCCGCTTCTTAATCCGCGACACCGGCTCCAGTTCACGGGTAATAATGTCGCTGCGTGCACACGCGTCGCTCGCGGAGGAGCCGCCTGGAGGAGCCGCGCTCGGCCCCGCGGCACGGTGATGGGGGAGGCGGGGGGAGCTAGCTGCTGGCTGTGCGTTAGCTTCGGGCCCGTCGGGAGTTTATTATTAGCTTATTACGACTTGCTCGTGTCTCGCGAGCTAGCGGGCTCCCCGTTAGCTCCCCCTAACTGGCGTGGTAGCTAGCTCGCGAGCTACACTGGCCTAACTCCCCCGGCCGTCTCCGGCTACCTGGCTCCAGCAGATGAACTCGTTGGTGTCCGCATCCTCCACCAGCGTCCACAGCTTGGCGAGGAACGCGGGGACGTTGGAGTTGTGCTTCATCACGCAGAGACGGGTCCAGAGACTCGGAACCGCTGCTGCGCTGCTCGAGCCCGTTGTTGCTGTTCTGGTGAGGGAAAAGTGTTATTGCTCCCCACTTCCGGTTGTCGAGAACGGCAGCGGATTGGTCGACACCGGGGGCTTACTGGTCACGTGGGCGGAGATAGACCGCAAAGGCTGAAAACAAATACATGTGTTACACTCCTCCACCTTTTACATTTAACGTAATGGTCGTTTCTGTCTTTACTTCAATTATGTGGGATGTCTGTTCAAAAGCTAGAATTTCTGATTTTTTTTTTCGTTTTATATATATATATATATATATATATATGTTATATATATATATATATATATATATATATATATGTTTTATATATATATATATATATATTTATATATATATGTTATATATATATACACATGTAACAAAATCAAAACAGACATGACATTATATATATAAGGTTCTTTGGAATAAGTTGTTTAAGCAATCATAGGTTAGGGCACTTATAAGCTGGATAGCTTCAGCCTTAACCCTTTCGGTCAGCCACATGTATCTTTCTTTTGTTTATTACATTACATTACATTACATGTCATTTAGCAGACGCTTTTATCCAAAGCGACTTACAATAAGTGCATTTCAACCTAGAGTACAAACTAAGAACAACAAGAATACAGAAAGTAACATTTCCTCATCATAGTCAAACTACAAATATTACTCATGGTTGTATATTTTGCTGATCTAAATAAATAAAATCCTCATCCTCATCCTCATCCTCATCATCATCATCATCATCATCATCATCATCATCATCATCATCATCATCATCATCATCATCATCCTTATCATCATCATCATCATCATCATCCTTATCATCATCATCATTCTTCAATGAAAAAGCTCCATCCAGCAATGTGAATTTAAATTGTATGGAAATGAACCTTGTTAGAATCTTTTGCAGAAAAAGTTGAGACAGACTCAAATACATTCTGTATTCCTAATTCTGAATTATTAAGTAACTCCAAGTTTCTGTGTTTTTATTAACACTATTTGTACAGAGGGCCGAACTCTTGAGCATTGACCCCCTCATCTCCTGGACGTCCCCATGTCCCCTCTGGTTCTGAGCAGGGAGCCAAAGTGGAAGGGCTTTACACCTGCATTCCTTCTAACGGCCAGCAGGGGGCGACTCCTTTGTTTGTAAACTGAACCCTGAAGATTGTGTAGAAGACTATGAGTTATACTCCTCATTTGATTTATTATCTCGAAAAAGCATTGTGACCATGAGTTTATGGACCAGATAGCTACTTCCATGTCTTCTTCCTTACAGCATGATGTTCATGTAGTAGGTCCTGGTCCATGGAGAGTCAGACAGACCATAATGTAAGCTTTAGGGCGGGGCTACAAGGTGAAGGGTCACGGCGTTCTGGGCGGCGTCTTTGTTTTCGTCTTACAACTTGGACCCTTAGTGGGCTTTTCAGTTCTTGAATGGTAATGTTAATATTTTGTTTATCAAAAAATAATTCTTAAAAAAACGTTCAGCTGCGCTTAGCGCCGCCCTCTTGGGCCTTTTCTGCTTGCAAAACCCCCAAGATGGTGATGACCCAACACAAAAAACAATGCAGCGACAGTCAAAATGATGTTGTTGAGGATTTGACACCGCATGTGTGACATTATGGTCACGACACCAAACGCTTCAGTCACTCCCTCTTCATTCATCCTAGACTCCAGAACCTTCTGGTCACAGCCTGCGTGTTGCCTGATGCGCATGTGTCCTCATCACCAAATCACAATCAATAAAAGGTGGTTAATAAGAGGTGGGCCCTACAGTAATGCAGTATCATCTCTCCATGATGGCCACTTCTTCATCGCTCCTCATTGGTGGGAACGTCAGATCTCTAAGAGATCAAAGCGCATGTCATCGTGTGGCCACTAGATGGCGCCCTCAACCCGCTGCAGAACCTGAGGCCGTCAAACTGCTGCTGCTGCATTAACCTGTTGACCACCTCACAGAGCCGTCCTCCGTGAGAACAAGTGAACTCGTCCTGAGTCGTGCTTTTCTCCCGGCCTGCCCTCAGACTCCTAAACCTGTCGGCTCGCTTTAACTTGATGACGATCAGTAAGACGGAAAGTATGCGCTGTGAGGGTTAGTTCCCCTAATGATGCCCCCCCCCCCCCCCCCCCCCCCCCGGTAGGTGCACCACAGGGGGGTGTATTAGTTTAAGAGGTTTTCAGTGATTGATGAAATATCAAATTTTACAACCCAGAAAATCTAAAAAATGTGAAAACACAGTCCATCTGTGAATGTTGTGCCGGAGCCAGAGGTTCAGACCAAGCGGAGTAACCGGCTTACAGAGGGGCTGGGGTCGGAGTTCACAGAGGTGTCATCACACTTCGTGCTTCTATTTACACTTCTATTAACACGTGTTCCATCTGTTTGACATGAGGCTGTGTCATCATTCTATCATTACAATTATTTTGATATCGATCAGCCTTTATTTTTCCACCTTACGGTTCACAGAACTTCCCGGGAAGAATAAGTGAGGAGAAGCTGTCATTCGGGAACATCTTTTCAGAAAGAAAGATGTACTTTCAGTGTGTGTATGTGTGTGTGTGTGTATGTCTGTGTGTGTGTGTGTGTGAGTGTGTGTATGTGTATATGTGTGTGTGTGTGTTTGTGTGTGTGTCTCTGTGTGTGTGTGTGTGTCTGTGTGTGTGTTTGTGTGTGTGTGTGTGTGTGTGTGTGTGTGTGTGTGATATAAGAAACACTGTATGCAAACAAGATGGATCAAGATGCACTTAGGAGCCGAAACGATTCATACATTTTGCAGTCGGTCAGTCAACAGAATTCACATTTGTGTTCATTATTTTTGGATTAATTAATCCGTGACTCCTTTTATGAGCAAACATCTCAAACATCCCCTGGTTACGGTTGAGACACACAGGATCAGTTGATGTATGTGAGGATGCGTCTCCATCGCTGCCTCGGTTGAGAGGATGTTCTGCTTTAAAACGCTTTAATCGATAATAATCAGACAGATTTTAACTTTTGAAATATTGTTTGGACAGATCAAGATTCAATTTAGTTTTTTCAAGAGCTTGTGACGGCCATCGTTTACAATGCTGGACAACACAGTATTTCCCATTGTAATAAACCGTTAGCAGCTAGAGCCGGTTAGTGAATGAGCACACGGCGCTATGGAGGAGAAAGGACCGGTAGTGTCTCCCTGTCCGGCGGCCTGACTGTGAGTGAGGCTGACATGTTGGGCTAATTGGATCGGAGGGTAACATTACATCAAAAGACGTCACCCGCTCCTCTAAAATGGCTGTAATTAGGACATTCTTCACCTCGGACACAGGGGAGCTTATGGAGGAGGGGACTGAGCGCATTACACCACCAGGTGACATACTGCAGAGGAACAGGCCTCTTCTTCTTCTTCTTCTTCTTCTTCTTCTTCTTCTTCTTCTTCTTCTTCTTCTTCTTGTTCTTCTTCTTCTTCTTGTTCTTCTTCTTCTTCTTCTTCTTCTTCTTGTTCTTGTTCTTGTTCTTGTTCTTGTTCTTGTTCTTGTTCTTGTTCTTCTTCTTCTTCTTCTTCTTCTTCTTCTTCTTCTTCTTCTTCTTCTTCTTCAGCAGGGACTTCTTGTCCCTTCCTGGTATGACTTGGGACAATGAGTCAGTGTATTAAACCTGCATGTATTCATATATTGATCCAAGTTTTCAGAGAACTCCAGGTGATAAGTTTGAAAATATAATTCATGCTCACATATGTAATTTTTCATGTGAAGATGAACAATAGATGTCATGTGACCAGATGAACAATAGATGAACAATAGATGTCATGTGACCAGATGAACATTAGATGTCATGTGACCAGATGAACAATAGATGTCATGTGACCAGATGAACAATAGATGAACAATAGATGTCATGTGACCAGATGAACAATAGATGTCATGTGACCAGATGAACAATAAATATCATGTGACCAGATGAACAATAGATGTCATGTGACCAGATGAACAATAGATGTCATGTGACCAGATGAACAATAGATGTGACCAGATGAACAATAGATGTCATGTGACCAGATGAACAATAGACGTCTTGTGACCAGATGAACAATAGATGTCATGTGACCAGATGAACAATAAATGTCATGTGACCAGATGAACAATAGATGTGACCAGATGAACAATAGATGTCATGTGACCAGATGAACAATAGACGTCTTGTGACCAGATGAACAATAGATGTCATGTGACCAGATGAACAATAGACGTCATGTGACCAGATGAACACTAGATGTCATGAGACCAGATGATTAATAGATGTCACGTGACCAGATGAACAATAGATGTCATGTGACTAGATGATTAATAGATGTCACGTGACCAGATGAACAATAGATGTCATGTGACTAGATGATTAATAGATGTCACGTGACCAGATGAACAATTCCACATCTTGGTTTTCTGTTAAATCTGTGTAACACAGTTATGTGAGTAGAGCGGATCATCGTTTAGAACAGGGGTGGTTACACTTTTTCAGCATGCGAGCTACTTATAATGTGACCAAGTCAAGACGACCGACGGGGGGTGCTAGTGACTTTTTCTCTGCTCCGCCCCGACGATGCGCGCGCAAGCCAGCGAAGCTTTGCTGCGCGCGAGACCGCGAGCGGAGGACTGTGAACGCCACACGGAGAGACAGACGTGACACGCTGCTGCTGTAGTCTGGGCTATAGAGGAAGTTACAGGGGGGGCACATTTATTATTCTGTGATGCGATCTACCAACACTACGCCGCCATCGACTGGCAGGTCGCCGCGATCGACGTATTGAGCACCCCTGGTTTAGAATATGTAGAAGTAAAGCCTTCCTCACTAGCACCCACACCTGGCCCCTGTGTGTGTGTGTGCCCGTGTGTGTGTGTGCCCCTGTGTGTGTGTGTGCCCGTGTGTGTGTGTGCCCCTGTGTGTGTGTGTGTGTGTGTGTGTATATGTGTGTGCTTGTGTGTGTGTGTGTGTGTGTGTGTGTGTGTGTGTGTATATGTGTGTGGTTTCACAGTAGGTCAGAGTCTGCATACTGAACTGAGTTGTGGACTTGGAACACGAGCTGGTTGGAAGGAACAGACATTTTCCATTGGACGGAGAACTTGGACATTGGTTTTATGGTTGTTGTTTTCTCTCATTACTTGAATAATATTGAAGTCTAGCAGGACAAAAAGACCAGGGAGAAGAAGAAGGAGAAGAAGAAGGAGAAGAAAGGTGCGGCGTTCAGCTGACCTCGGCACATTTATCCCTCACCGAGCGGGTAAACATGGGCGAGGGTTTTACTGCTTCAAACAGCCGGGTGAGGTGTAACTCCATAGGTATGCCTCGCTCTATTAACCACGCTATAGGTGAATGCCCCCTCCCGGTAAACACAGGAACGAAGATACATGATCTCACCAAGAAGGTCATTCTGAAGACCTCTGTGTTGTAGTAATGTTGCTGTCGGTGCTCCATGATATCGTCTTTCCCAGGAGTCTGAGAAGAGCTCTTTCACGTCCTCGTGGTCCATCGCCGTTTTGTGCTTCTTTGTTTTTTTTAAGTATCGGTTCAGGCACCGTTTAGGCACCGGTATCGTCTTAAAAGTACCGGTTTAGGAAAAATAAATAATGATAGTCATCCCTAAGAATAATAACAGCCACAACACGTGTGTGTGTGTGTGTGTGTGTGTGTGTGTGAGCTCCTGGACCAACGAGTCTCCAGAGGACACGCAGAGCAACGCAGGACGAGCTGGACGACAACGCTGCCCACACGTCACGTGTGTGTGTGTGTGTGTGTGTGTGTGAGTGTGAGTGTGTGTGTGAGTGTGTGTTTCTACAGTCTTTGGCCGCGTCTATCTAGAACGCAACCCACACACACTAAACTATTCAATTCAATTCAATTCAGTTTATTTGTATAGCCCAGTTTCACAGATTACAAATTAGTCTCAGAGTGCTTTACAATCTGTACACATAGACATCCCTGACCCAAAACCTCACATCGGACCAGGAAAAACTCCCAAATAACCCTTCAGGGGGAAAAAAAGGAAGAAACCTTCAGGAGAGAACAGAGGAGGATCCTCTCCAGGATGGACAGATGCAATAGATGTCATGTGACCAGAAGGACATATTTAGAGTTGAAATACATTCAAGGAATCTGACAGAGTTTATCAATAGTTCATATTTAGGCATATTCCACGATGGAGAGTTTGGAGACCTCCCGAGTGGAGGAGTGGGCGGAGTCTCAACAGGGCAGTGGCACAGCTGGCGACAGGAACTCACGATCCAACCATCGAAGGTCCATCAGCAGATGGATCTATGCCGTCTCATAGGGTCACATGACCCCATGAGACGTGAAGTCAGAAGGACTCCGGGGAGAAGCAGAGTTAGTCATGTGTGATGGAGAGATGAAGATTCATCCATAGGAGAAAGAGAAGAGGAGAGAGGTGCTAAACACAACACCACCTGTTTCTGTATCTGCGCTGTAACACAACTGATATCCGTTGGCCCCGAGCGGTGGCCCCTCCCCCCGCCGTGCATTGGCCCCTCCCCCCGCCGTGCGGTGGCTCCTCCCCCCGCCGTGCGGTGGCCCCTCCCCCCGCCGTGCGTTGGCCCCTCCCCCCGCCGTGCGGTGGCCCCTCCCCCCGCCGTGCGTTGGCCCCTCCCCCCGCCGTGCGTTGGCCCCTCCCCTCCCCTCACACTAGAGCCTCTGGTGACCTCACTAGAGCCTCTGGTGACCTCACACTAGAGCCTCTGGTGACCTCACACTAGAGCCTCTGGTGACCTCACACTAGAGCCTCTGGTGACCTCACACTAGAGCCTCTGGTGACCTCACACTAGAGCCTCTGGTGACCTCACTAGAGCCTCTGGTGACCTCACTAGAGCCTCTGGTGACCTCACTAGAGCCTCTGGTGACCTCAGACCTCTGGTGACCTCACACTAGAGCCTCTGGTGACCTCACTAGAGCCTCTGGTGACCTCACACTAGAGCCTCTGGTGACCTCACACTAGAGCCTCTGGTGACCTCACTAGAGCCTCTGGTGACCTCACTAGAGCCTCTGGTGACCTCACTAGAGCCTCTGGTGACCTCACACTAGAGCCTCTGGTGACCTCACTAGAGCCTCTGGTGACCTCACACTAGAGCCTCTGGTGACCTCACACTAGAGCCTCTGGTGACCTCACACTAGAGCCTCTGGTGACCTCACACTAGAGCCTCTGGTGACCTCACTAGAGCCTCTGGTGACCTCACTAGAGCCTCTGGTGACCTCACACTAGAGCCTCTGGTGACCTCACACTAGAGCCTCTGGTGACCTCACACTAGAGCCTCTGGTGACCTCACACTAGAGCCTCTGGTGACCTCACACTAGAGCCTCTGGTGACCTCACACTAGAGCCTCTGGTGACCTCACACTAGAGCCTCTGGTGACCTCACACTAGAGCCTCTGGTGACCTCACTAGAGCCTCTGGTGACCTCACTAGAGCCTCTGGTGACCTCACTAGAGCCTCTGGTGACCTCACTAGAGCCTCTGGTGACCTCACACTAGAGCCTCTGGTGACCTCACTAGAGCCTCTGGTGACCTCACTAGAGCCTCTGGTGACCTCACACTAGAGCCTCTGGTGACCTCACTAGAGCCTCTGGTGACCTCACACTAGAGCCTCTGGTGACCTCACACTAGAGCCTCTGGTGGAGGTGTCCTCACACGAGGGTTCACACGGGATGAACAGTAACGGTAGTGGTTGTGTCCACACACACACACACACACACACACACACACACACACACCCTCCTCAAGCTGCAGTGTTTAGGCAACACCACTAATCGGTGAAGGTGGTGGTTTGGTACTGGAGGCCTCGTCTCATGACTCTGGATAGGAAAAGGTAAACAGTCATTTGTCCTGATGGATCCACATGAGACTCTGGCTGAGCTGAGAATATTCGTGTGAGTTTATTCGCCCGACAAGTTGTGTCTTATTTGCACACACACACACACACACACACACACACACACACACACACACACACACACACACACACACACACACACACACACCACCATAAGTTACTGTTACAGGTAGTCACTGGAGTGTTTTAAAGGTGAACCACACGTTCTTTATCGGCCAATCAGCATGCAACACGTTTCTGATATGATTACCGGTTTGGAGCCCGGCTGAGGAAACAGGTCCAATGATCCCGGTTGTCATGGATACGATGCGATGCTATGACCCACGGCAGGTGAGCCAGTGTTTGATGATCTCCTCACAGCAGACGGAGGGAGATGGAACCAGAGTCATGCGTTTAAGTTGGCGAGTGTTTCCAACAGCCACTCTGCAAAGTGGCGTGAACGCCTCCTCCTCCTCGCCTCCTCCTCCTTGCCTCCTCCTCGTCGCCTCGCCGCCGCCTCGCCGCCACTCTCTGGACTTCTTGGCGGCACGAGTTATACAAATGGAGAGGAGCTCGTCCTGGAAGCCACTCGGGACGTCGTTCCACACGTTGTCCGATGCCAGCGCTCTGATGACCGTCACACTCACGCCGCCTGCGTCTGGACCGATAAGTGGTACTTGAACGCATCGCAGAGCCAACGGCGGCTAGCATGTGGGTGGAAATAACTCTCCGGACCAACAGGTGGCGCTGTTTTGGATTCACATTCAAAAAGAGAAAGCAGGAAGACCGAGGGGGAGGATGTCCAATCTGTTCTTATGCATGGGCGTCTGGTCACATGACATCTATTGTTCATCTGGTCACATCTATTGTCCATCTGGTCACATGACATCTATTGTTCATCTGGTCACATGACATCTATTGTTCATCTGGTCACATGACATCTATTGTTCATCTGGTCACATGACATCTATTGTTCTTCTGGTCACATGACGTCTATTGTTCATCTGGTCACATGACATCTATTGTTCTTCTGGTCACATGACATCTATTGTTCATCTGGTCACATGACATCTATTGTTCATCTGGTCACATGACATCTATTGTTCATCTGGTCACATGACATCTATTGTTCATCTGGTCACATGACATCTATTGTTCATCTGGTCACATGACATCTATTGTTCATCTGGTCACATGACATCTATTGTTCTTCTGGTCACATGACGTCTATTGTTCATCTGGTCACATGACATCTATTGTTCATCTGGTCACATGACATCTATTGTTCATCTGGTCACATGACATCTATTGTTCTTCTGGTCACATGACGTCTATTGTTCATCTGGTCACATGACGTCTATTGTTCATCTGGTCACATGACGTCTATTGTTCATCTGGTCACATGACGTCTATTGTTCATCTGGTCACATGACGTCTATTGTTCTGTCCTCCTCTGTTCCTCTTCTGAAAGTTTCTTACTTCTTTTTTTACCCTGAAAGTTTTTGTTTCTATTTCTTGGGAGTTGTTCATCATCCGATGTGAGGTCAAAGGTCAAAGGTCAAAGGTCAGGGATGTCGTGTGTGGAAAGATTGTAAAGCCCTCTGAGGATAATTCATAATTTGTGGTGTCGGCCTATAAAAAATAAACCGAACTGAATTGATCCCTCTCAGCGGCCGATCGACCTCCGAGCCGCCGACACGGAGGCGTCCGACTTGTGCCTCCGTGTGTTTAAGCCCCTCCCTCTTCACGGGGCGCCCTGCGGCGCCGGCCTCCTGGACCACGGCCAGTCAGAAGACCCCCACGGGGCGGGCGCGGTGGAGGCCGTCGCTCTGCTTGGGTTTGATGAATCAACACACGGCCCGTCTGTACTTTACTTTACTAGAGTAAACTCATCTCCAGGTCCTAACAGTTCCACCAATCACGGCGCCCCTTCACTCCACCCCCACCCGTGGGTGCACTTCAGGGGGCCAGGTTCCCCCTTTGTCCCGGCTCTACTCTGGCCTTTTCACGGGGCAACTCCCTATTGTGGAGTTACTTAGACATTCTGGATACATCCTCACACACACACACACACACACACACACACACACACACACACACACACACACACACACACACACACACACACACACACACACACACACTCCAAGAGACGATAACCTTTGTGCGATGGACCTTTAGGCGGCCGTTCGCGGTGCGGCGTGGTGGTCGATGGAGGCGGCGCCGGGCCCCGGATCCAGAGGAGTCCCACAATGCACTGCTCTCCTGGCCCTGTGAAAGGCCTCTCCGGCAGAACTGTGACTTCTAATGAAGCAGATTGAGTTATGGAGGTTATAAACACTCCCGGGGGATAAGGGAGAGTCTGTTCACGGCTGTGTGTGTGTGTGTGTGTGTGTGTGTGTGTGTGTGTGTGTCATGGTACTTTGTTACAGGTTTGAAGGGAAGGAGCTCCAGCTGTGAGCTGTGGAGCGTCGCCGGTCCTGCAGAAGGCTCCTCAGCCTCTCCTGCAACGTGGACTCACACTCCTCCGTCTCCACGCCCAGAACCACACACCCAGGGAGGTTCTGACCCGTAGGCCATCATTCTGTATTCTGGGCCTTTCTGGTTCTGGTTCAAGACGGCGTGGAGTCTGTTGGACCGCTCCACCTCAGCTCATGATCGTAAAGAAAATGTATATAAAATAAAGAAATACTTAAAATCATATATATATATATATATATATATATATATATATATATATGTATATATACCCATATACATATTGTATTTACTTTATTTTTTAATAATAATAAAATAATGTATATATATATATATATATATATATATATTAATCAGAAAATTATTATAAAATAAAAAATAATAATAAAGAAAATAAAAAAAATACATATATATACTGTATATATAAATGTGCATATATACATATATACAGTATATACATATTTATATATATATATATATTCCTTTATTATTTAATAATAATCTATTGTTCATCTGTTTTTTGTGTGTGCATGTAGTCTGAACACACCTCCACATCTTCTTTGTGTGCACTTCAATTATTCCAAAGTAAGCAGAAACATCAGTGATAAAGTCACATTACTCTTGAGACCTGCACACTCAACCATCTGAGCGGCGCTCCTTTGTTGTTCTTCCATTCTGCGCTGCAATGATTAGAAGGCCGAGGCAAATAAATTGGGATTTACAGGTTTGGCAGTCCCCTCCCAAACTCAGGATACACGTGTAAAGTGGCGAAATCTGCAACCGTAAATAAAGAAAGAACTTAATGGGGACTAGTGAAAAGGAATCACGGTTTTATTTCACGCCGTTAATGTTCCTATTTTTAAGTAAATGGGATTGGCCTGGATGGAGCTCCCTGGTAAGTGGCAGCATGTGTGTGGAGGTGTTGATCCCATTAGAGCAGCACGGGGAGTGTTGCCTTGGCAACCGCTTCCCAACTCAACACTGAGAAGTGATTTCACATCATTTGATCTGGTTTCAATGATCTGATCTCTCCTCCGCCTCCTCCCTCGTTGTAGGGCTCATCTCTCAGCATCGTTAAAGGTGTGGAACAGTATCGGGAGCATTTATATCTCCTGTGGTCCAGAGCCGGTCATCCTCTGGACCACAGGGGTCCAACACGAGGCCCGCGGGTCCAATGCGGCCGCCACGCCTTTGTTATTATCAGCACCCGGAAGGCAGTGTCAGCATTTAGTTTGTACTTTCTGTTTGTTTATGAAATAAATGATCAGAATCATGACACACTCTACTCTCGTCAGTGGGGAGTAGAGTTATAGTTGTATTTAAATGTCCGACAGGGCCTCACGAAATGACCACGTGACTCAGAGACTCTGCTATCAAACAGTAAATCCTTTGAGATGAAAAGTTTTTGAAACCTTGATTTCACACCTGTTCAAATACAAAATAAAGTCAAGGTTCCTGAAGAGCTGGAGGAACAGAGCGCCTCCCTTCTGGCTCCGCCTCCTCTCTTTGTTTCCCTGCAGATAGCGCCCCCTCACTGCCAGCTGATTGCCATCGTGTTGAGGGCCACGCCCGACTCTTCTTCTTCTTCTTCTTCTTCTTCTTCTTCTTCTTCTTCTTCTTCTTCTTCTTCTTCTTCTTCTTATATATTATATGCTAAATGCTCTATTACATCCTTTTTTCAACCCCAAATGCTTTGCACTGGTCAGGGGGACTCGGCCGGTCAGAATATTTCACATAACTCGAAAAAAGGTTGATACCATTCTTATGGATGCATCATCAGACCTGCTGTGACCCGCCCTCCTCCTCCTCCTGCTCCTCCTCCTCCTCCTCCTCCTCCTCCTCCTCCTCCTCCTCCTCCTCCTCCTCCTCCTCCTCCTCAGGACGTCAGTCTGGAGTCAGATTGACCCCAGAGAACACCGATGTGTACGAGTTGTGTTCAGGACAGTGAAAACGTCTCATCTTGTGAATGTGATGTTTTCCCAGTGGTCTCCAATAAATTACGAACCTCACGCCCCCCCCCCCCCCCTCACGCCCCCCCCACGCGCCGTCGCCCAGAGCCGAGGCTGCGGTCGCTCACAAGAGTCGCCAGGAAGAGGAGGAGGAAGAAAAGAGAAGGAGGAGGAGGAGGAGGAGGAGGAAGATTACACCAGATAACCACCAGAGCTACATGCTCTAGTGGGAGGGGCCTGCGTGTGTGTGTGTGTGACTGTGTCTATGTAGGCCGTGGCTGTGTGTGTGAGTGTGTGTGTGTGTGTCTGTGAGTGTGTGTTAGGCCGTGGCTGTGTGTGAGTGTGTGTGTGTGTGTGTGTGTGTGAGTGTGTGTGTGTGTGTGTGAGTGTGTGTGTGTGTGAGTGTGTGTGTGTGTGTGTGTGTGTGTGTGAGTGTGTGTGTGTGGCCGCTTGGCTCGTTTCATCTCCAACCAGCGTAAATGCCCAGTCCCCTGTAACATGTGCCCTTATCACCACCGTGGCGCGGCGTGTTGTTGTTTACCGCGGCGTGTTGTTTACCGCGTGTTGTTGTTTACCGCGGCGTGTTGTTTACCGCGTGTTGTTTACCGCGTGTTGTTGTTTACCGCGGCGTGTTGTTTACCGCGGCGTGTTGTTTACCGCGTGTTGTTTACCGTGGGAACGCGGCGCTTGCAGGCTCTCTGTATATTTACGCTCTAGACTAAGCGTCTCCCCACTCCGTCCCGCGCCTCGCGGCTCGTTGTCCGGCGGCGAGGAGCTGGAGACAAACACGCTCTTCTCTTCTCTTCTGCAGCAGACGATTGTTCAGGATTGGAGGATATCATCCAGAAGAAGACTCAACTCAAAGGCGTTCGGGTTTACACCCAACGATCCTGTCTCCGGGGGAGGGGATGGTCCCGATGAGACGAGTCGCTCCACAGAGGCTCTGTGTGTGACTGTAAACACTCAGGGAATGTTAATGAAGCCTCAGAGGTTGTTGTTGTTGTTGTTGTGTTCTGGAGCAGCTCCGAGAGGGCGGAGAGCATCCAGGTCTTTACGCTTCCATCGGTGGGGCATTCACACGGGGGAACAATGGCAGCCGCCTTTGAGCAAGGAGTCAAACGCTTAGCGAGATCAACGTCAGAATCAAAGGCGCGACACGGCGCTCCAGCGTTTAGCCCGACCCGCAGTATCCACCAATGACAGAACCAAACACGCCAAACTAGACGTGAAGCGTGATCCAGAGACGCGAGCTGAAGACGTTTCAGCTTCAGTGAAACTAAATCCAGGATCCGTCCGTCCTCCACGTCTTCCTCCTGGACTCTTCATGAACGTTCCGCGGCGTGACGTAGAGGGAAGGCGTGGACGGAGCCGCTCGAGGCCCGACGTGTGGTCCACGTTGTCCACGTACGTCGGGACGAGGGTAACGTCACATCGGCCCTCATCCAGGGACCAGGACATTTCCCCTTGTGATGTCAACTCCTGGCCAAACGGCTGCACAGGCGTGGTTCCTGTTTGTTTCCTGTTGGTTTCCTGCTTGTTTCCTGCTGGCTTCCTGCATGTTTTCTGCTAGTTTCCTGCATGTTTCTTGCATGTTTCTTGCATGTTTCCTGCTTGTTTCCTGCTTGTTTCCTGCTTGTTTCCTGCTTGTTTCCTGCATGTTTCCTGCTTGTTTCCTGTTTGTTTCCTGCATGTTTCCTGCTTGTTTCCTGTTTGTTTCCTGCATGTTTCCTGCATGTTTCACTCTGCTCCTAACTAACACCGTTTCTCACACTCTGCACATATGTGCATGTTTGTGTGCATGTTTGTGTGCGTGTTTGTGTGTGTGTTTGTGTGTGTTTGTGTGCATGTTTGTGTGCATGTTTGTGTGCATGTTTGTGTTTGTGTGTGTAAAAGCCGCCTGCATGTGTTGGCCGTAGTAACACATCTGACATGTGTCCAGCTCATGCGACGTCCCTCCATCCACAACCCAGAGAACACCTGTTCACCTGCTCACCTGTTCACCTGTTCACCAACACAAAGACCAGCAGGCGGTGTTGGGGGGGGGCATGACTTCAGCTGACTCTCCTCACGCCGTTCATTTGAAGCCAACGTTCTCGTTTGACACACGTCTCACAGGTAGAACGTCTCACAGGTAGAACGTCTCACAGGTAGAACGTCTCACAGGTAGAACGTCTCCCTCAGATAACGGAGAACAGACAAAGTCTTTAACTCTGCTCTCAGAAACACGACCTCTAAGACGGCGCTTTCATTTCCTGCGGCCTTAAAGTAGCATTTACCAGACAACTTCAATCAAAAAAGAAATCCCCTGTAGATTGAACTGAAAGTATTCTACCCCCTGAGAAGATACACACACACGCACAAACACACACACATACACACACACATCGACGGTTCTGGGGCGCAGCAAGACTCAAACTGCTCGTGGGAGCAGAGAGGGGGGGGGGGGGTCCTCACCGAGTCGTCCCAGGAGGAGACGTCCTCCTCCGGGCGCTCCTCTCTGGTCCGGCTGCAGTATCCGGAGAGCCGGTGTTACGTAACGCCTCCTGGTAACATAGCGCCCAGCGGCCGCATGGGTCGTCCATGAAAAGGCCTATCATTGAGAGTATGGATAACGTGTGTGTGTGTGTGTGTGTGTGTGTGTGTGTGTGTGTGTGTTTGTGCTATTTGAGTTCGGCCAACAGGACGGAGACAAAGCTGTTGCTAAGCTGGTTCCTTCGCCGCTGAAGAAATGCAGTGTTGGTGCCGGGCTGTTGGGTGCCACCTCCCTGGAGATGCCCCGGGCACTGGCACCCTGAGGGGGGGGGGGGGGGGGGGGGGCTGGATCAGTGGGTGTTCTTGTACCTACGTCTGGATCTTCTGCAGGTTCGGTTTGAAGACGGGTTCAGATTGAAATATGAATTAGATTAAGACTGTTTAGCACCGGTCTTAAATCTGAATTACTTCTAAAATGCAAGTGTGTGTATAAGTGTCTTTAAGTGTGTAAGTGTGTGTGTGTGTGTGTGTGTGTGTGTGTGTGAGTGTGTGTGTGTGTGTGTGTGTGTGTGTGTGTGCATGCAGAGAATAATGGCAGTCAGGCTCATAATGAAGCTCAGAGGCCCTCTGACCAGGCTTTTGAAACACTGGGCAGACACTTGGCACCCATGGGACACTACATCATGTGGACAAAGGGGTATTCATGGGCACATATGTGCACAGCCATAGACTCACATCGACACACACTCACACACATCTCTCTGTTCTGCTGCAGGTTCACATGAGCGGATATTGATCATTAACTGTTGACTTGATGCCAGATGAAATGACTTCAGCCTATAGTGTGCAGGGCGAAGCGAGTAATAATGAGAAAAAACATGCGGCAACCTCCGGTTCTGAAGCGTGAAGCCATTGTATCAGTGCAATTCTCTCTCCTGGCCACCAGGGGGCGACTCCTCTGGTTGTATAGAAGTATACGCTTCATGTGTTAGAGCCGCATCTCTCTAAATTGTAACATGTTGTTGACCTCAACATTTCTTATTCAACTTTCAATTTGACTTCAAAACAAGTAATAATAAATAAACAAGGTGTCATTATTTAATATTTGCCCTCTTCTTTGTTGAAAACATATTGCCACCTTTCTGTACACATTACCACTTTTATTATACACATTACCACCTTCTGTATGATGTTTTTCATCTTATTTTACATTTGACACCATCAGTCCAAAGTGTCTGGACTGTTGGTTGATGCACAGATGGCAGATACAAAACAACTTGAGTCTTGAACCTGTAAAGTCGTGCTTGCTGAGATAGGATCAGATCCCGGAGCCGCCCGCTCTGACCACACGGCGTGGAGCGGCGGCCTCTCCTCCTGCAGGACTCTCACATAATGGGCCATTCACTGTCCTCCTGGGTGAACCCCTCAGGGCCCCGTACCCATGCTCAGACGAGACGTACAGTACCACAGCATGCCCTTGGATAGCAAGAGGACCCTCATGGCTGATGGACACGAGGAATGCTTCAACTAATATATCATCTGATCAAATGAGACTTTCAAACACAACTACAGTGTTAATTTAAAGCTGCAATTAAATGATGAAGGAAATGAACGTGGGAGGAAGTTGTCCACCTAAAACCGGCATTGTATCTATGTGTAATATATATATATATATATATATATATATATATATATATAAAAATCAATGAATATATATACACACTATATATAAAGTATATATATATTTATATATATATATATATATATATATATATATATGTGTATATATACATATATATATATATATACATACATATATACACAATATATATGTGTATGTAATATGTTTACACATATATACATATATGTATACATATATGTGTATATTTGTGTATATGTATATACATATATATAATATATATATACACATATATATACATTATATATATATATGTATTTATTTTGTGTGAAATTTAGAAATGTTTACAAATTTATTAAAAAATAAAAGTGAAACATCACATGGTCATAAGTATTCCTCTGACCACTTCCTACTGCGTGTTAAGCTCTTGCGGATAAAAACGTAATAAATAGATAATATGCCCAAATTCGCAATGCAGCTTTCTGGGAGAAATATCTGGAATGGACTGATGAGTCCTCTCTATAAGGAACCCACCATGTCGATGAAGCTCCGTTAGCAAGGAGTGGCTGCAGCCCTGCACCAAGAACACACCACCAGGCTACCAGGCCCGGGTGGATCCACACATAGAAATGCATACACAGCCTAGTGAAGCATATGATCAAATCAGAACACGGCTTTGATGTCAGGTGTTGTAGGGGGAGAAAACCAGCGAGGCACCGAGATGGAGGGAGGAAGGGGGGGGGAGGGTGGTTCTTGGTGGGCGGAGGTGCCAGGCCCGGTACGGAGCCCGGCACCAGGGCGTACCGGGTCCTGGGCTGCCTGGTTCCCAGCAGCAGAAAGACAAATGGCACCAGCCTTAAATCCACCAATGCCCTCTGAGGCCTCGGCAGGAAATACACAGCAGGTCGAGATCCCAGACCCTCAGCCCCGATGTCTGAAAGGAGACGCACACGGGGCCACAGCCACGAGACACACCGCGTAGCTACAGCCACGAGAAACACCGCGTAGCTACAGCCACGAGACACACCGCGTAGCTACAGCCACGAGACACACCGCGTAGCTACAGCCACGAGACACACCGCGTAGCTACAGCCACGAGAAACACCGCGTAGCTACAGCCACGAGACACACCGCGTAGCTACAGCCGTGTAGCTAAAGCTCTTTTGGTTGAGAATATGCTAGAAACACAATGCTGGACGAATTGAACGAATTGCACAAATTACACACCACCATGATGCAGCCAGCTGAGACGTCACCTCCTCTTTTCTTCCCAGGAGATGAATTCGCCTCCCGAAAAATGGTAAAACGGCAAAGAACGGTCAAATAAAAGAACCCAGGTATTCTGAGTCAGGCTCTTTAATCCGTTATTGGATCAATTTGAGAACGCCTCGTGCTTTTATGACGGAGTTCACCGGTTTAGTGAAACCAAAGCAACTCTTGGTGTTTGAAAATGGCTGGAAATGTAGTTGCGAGGACAATTCACACCATCACTGCCAAATATCCTTCGAGATTTGGTGAAACAATAATAAAAGCCTTCTGCTCAGCAGATGTGTGGCGGTCGGACCAGTGAGTCAACGTTGGCTGCAGCGGAGCAGCAAACGCGTCCAGTTTTAGAGGATTTAACAAACTGGGAAAGAAAAGCATCCATTAATTGTTCATATAACTTTCAGCTTGAGTTTGGACCGCCTGCACCACACTTACAATGCATATCGTCCATAGTTATTCAACATGTTGACTCCGGCTCGTGTCGCTGCATCTTGTGTAATCTGGTGCAGCAGGGATCCAACATAATGAGACATCAGCTGTCCCCGCTGTACGACTCGAATGTTAATGAAGTCGGCTGCTTTTTCTTCTGAAGGGGTCACATGGCTTCTTTATCTAACGTGTGTGTGTGTGTGTGTGTGTGTGTGTGTGTGTGTGTGTGTGTGTGTGGGTGTAAGTGGGGGCCAGTGGTAAGCAGGATCACATGGTTTTGGAAACAAATGAAGGCTAGCTGTTTTTTTTAGGATTTAAAGCCAGCACTTCCTCTTTGTGTTGGGCCACTAAAAGTCACCTACCATGTGTGTGTGTGTGTGTGTGTGTGTGTGTGTGTGTGTGTGCGTGTGTGTGTGTGGGTGTGGGTGTGTGTGTGTTTTTTATATTTGATCAGCTATCTTTGTGAGGACCAGTTGTGTGACCTTCAGGGTGGAAAACATTTGAGCTGGTCCTCCCTTTGGGACGCCCACTGAGCTAAACCGCCCCAAAGATGAGGACTAGTTAACAATATTAAACTATTCGTTAAAATTCAGTCGGGGGCGGCTGCAGCTCAGTGGGTCAGGGGGTCGTCCTGCAACCCCAAGGTTGTGGGTTCGATCCCCCTCACCCCATTAGTTGCACGTCTAAGTGTCCATGAGCAAGGCACTGAACCCCCAGCTGCTCCCCGGGCTCTTCACTGCAGCCACGGCTCCTCATGACTCAGGAGGGGTAAAATGCAGAGAACACATTTCGTTACCTGTGTACCTGAACTAATAGAGTGAATCCAAATCAAAGTTTACTTTATGTATCATCAGCTTAGCAATAGGTGTGTGTGTGTGTGTGTATGTGTGTGTGTACGTGTGTGTGTGTGTGTGTGTGTATGTGTGTGTGTGTGTGTGTGTGTGTGTATGTGGGTGTGTTTGTGTCCCCATGAGTAAGTATTGATCAAGAAAACCATGTATGCACACAGAACTCACTTCCCTTCATCTCCACGTCTTCAAAGTCCCGCCGAGCACAACATCGACTTGACGACAGGCAGGTGTGACTTCCACAGAACTACAGCCCAGCCTGGACACGCCCACAAGCACGGACACGCCCACACGCATGGACGCGCCCACAAGCATGGACACGCCCACAAGCATGGACACGCCCACACACATGGACACGCCCACAAGTCTGGACACGCCCATAATCATGGACACGCCCACAAGTCTGAACACACCAAAAGTCTGAACACGCCAATGTGTGTGTGTGTGTGTGTGTGTGTGTGTGTGGGGGGGGGGTTCTGTTAAAGTCAAAAGTCGTAGTCGATAATACAGCGGAAATAATCCTGAGAGAGAGAGAGAGATGAGAGAGGAGAGGAGGAGAGAGAGAGAGAGAGAGAGGAGAGAGGAGGAGAGAGGAGAGAGAGAGAGGAGAGAGGAGATAGAGAGGAGAGAGACAAGAGAGAGAGAGAGAGAGAGGAGAGGGAGAGAGAGAGGAGAGAAGAGAGAGAGAAGAGAGGAGAGAGAGAGAGAGAGGAGAGAGAGGAGAGAGAGGAGAGAGACAAGAGAGAGAGGAGAGAGAGAGAGAGAGAGAGAGAGGAGAGAGAGAGGAGAGAGAGAGAGAGAGAGAGGAGAGAGGAGAGAGAGAGAGACAAGAGAGAGAGAGGAGAGAGAGAGAGAGGAGAGAGACAAGAGAGAGAGAGAGAGAGGAGATAGAGAGGAGAGAGACAAGAGAGAGAGAGGAGAGAGAGAGAGAGGAGAGAGACAAGAGAGAGAGAGGAGAGAGAGGGGAGCAGCCGGACTTCAGGAAGTCCAGAGGGCTGTAGTGGATGCTGATTGGCCGAGGCCGTGAACACACTGTTGGGTCAGAGCGCTGAAAGAATCATAATCTGGACCTCGATTTGACGATCAAAGAAGTCTCAATCTCTGGGTGGCTTCACAGTTCTTATCGCTGTGTGCAGTGACTTATTATTCATATACAAATCAAACAAATCAGGCCATCAGGTTAATGTACATCTAATGTTAGCTGAACTAGGGGATCTGGCTCAGGTCTGGTCGGTAACACTTGAGTTGAGCAACATTCTCCAGAATCCAAATCTGAGAGGTGTAGCAGCAAGTTTGACGAAGCCTGGCTTTGTTTATTAGCCGATTCCACAAAATCTAAAACCCCAATCAGAGATGATGGTATCAGATCAGGTTATCAAAGATCTTGGTTCACTCATTTTACTTTTACATAGCACACAATAGAAAGATTAATAGCAGGCCGCCTACTTCAGTCAAGAGGAACCGGTCTTTATAATCAACAAAGAATAATCAGACCTGCCAAAGGGGGGGGGGGCACTGCATGCATCCATTACATTACATGTCACGACATTACATTAAATTACTTTACATTAAATTACATTACATACTACTATAAGTAATACCATAAGTAATACCATACATTATGATAAAGGACTCCTCTCCGTACTGGTCTTGTTAGACCTTAGTGCTGATAGAGGACTCCTCTCTGTACTTGTCACGGCTACGCCACGGGTAGCAAGATACAGAGCTCATGCGCAGAGGAATCGAAACTTAAATAACAAAAAGGCGCTCTTTATTGAGGCAAAAACAGGTTAAAACAACAAAGTCCAAAAAAGGGGCAGGCAGGAACTTGGGTTCAGAGCAGGCAGGATCAGGGAAACAGGACGACAGGGAAAAAGACACGACCAAAGACAACAATCTGACAGGAGACAAGGGAAAGGTTAACTCAATATATAGGGGGGAACAGGTGTACGACATCAGACAGTAACGAGACAAGAGTGGCTGAGGGCAGGTGCTGGGAATGAAACAATCAAGGAAACAGGAGAGACAGAGAAGACACAGTAAACAGAGAACACATAGAACAGACCCTTACAGTACTGGTCTTGTTAGACCTTAGTGCTGATAGAGGACACCTCTCTGTACTGGTCTTGTTAGACCTTAGTGCTGATAGAGGACTCCTCTCTGTACTGGTCTTGTTAGACCTTAGTGCTGATAGAGGACTCCTCTCTGTACTGGTCTTGTTAGACCTTAGTGCTGATAGAGGACTCCTCTCTGTACTGGTCTTGTTAGACCTTAGTCCTGATAGAGGACTCCTCTCCGTACTGGTCTTGTTAGACCTTAGTGCTGATAGAGGACTTCTCTCTGTACTGGTCTTGTTAGACCTTAGTGCTGATAGAGGACTCCTCTCTGTACTGGTCTTGTTAGACCTTAGTGCTGATAGAGGACTCCTCTCTGTACTGGTCTTGTTAGACCTTAGTGCTGATAGAGGACTCCTCTCTGTACTGGTCTTGTTAGACCTTAGTGCTGATAGAGGACTTCTCTCTGTACTGGTCTTGTTAGACCTTAGTGCTGTTAGAGGACTCCTCTCTGTACTGGTCTTGTTAGACCTTAGTGCTGATAGAGGACTCCTCTCTGTACTGGTCTTGTTAGACCTTAGTGCTGATAGAGGACTCCTCTCTGTACTGGTCTTGTTAGACCTTAGTCCTGATAGAGGACTCCTCTCCGTACTGGTCTTGTTAGACCTTAGTATCCTCGATGACCACCAACGTTAGTCACGGAGTTCCACAAGGTTCTGTGCTTGGACCAATTCTATTGACCTTATACATGCTTCCTTTGGGCAATATTATCAGGAAACACTTCATAAACTTCCATTGTTATGCAGATGATACTCAACTATATCTATCGATAAAACCAGAGGAGACCAACCAACTCACTAAAACTCAAGCATGTCTTGGTGACATAAAAACATGGATGACCGGCAACTTCCTGATGTTAAACTCAGACAAAACCGAAATGTGATCTGGAAAGTCTCCACGCAGCCTTGTCTCCGTGAAACACACGAGGCAACACGTACGGAAGTTCCTCTCAGTCTTTACCAGCGTGCCTAGCTCGCTCGTCTGATTCGCCAATGACCTTGAGTTCCCGAGCCCTTCTACAGAGCTCCTCCGGTATCTCCGGCCTGGCGCCAGGCAGAAGCCGTGGTTTGCTCAGCGCCATCAGCTGGTCGCGGGAACAGACAATGGCCTCAGTCATTGTGCGAGGCTCTCCTTTACAACCAGAAAAGCCCGGAAAGAAGTTGAGACAAAAGTAAGGGTCCGTTTTATGACCGTAATTTCATTAAAAAAGCAGTAAAGTGAAAAGAAGACAATCAATTAAAACACACAGGGAGTTACTGTGACAAGCAGCCGCTCGCAGGGCGCCATGCACCAAGTGAGCTTTGGGCCAAGGCGGCTTGGATGCTTGTTTTGGTGATAAGTTTCTTCAGAAGTTGACTGAATATTTACTTAAATGTAATCAAGATATTTATCTTGTTTGATAGGGTTAAGAGCATTTTCTTTGGAATATGACGCCACAGGGTAATGATTGCACAAGAAGCCACAGCATCTCTCTATATAAAGCCAGCGGACCTGTAGGAAAGACAACAGCCTTCAGAGGACCAGCTGACTTCTTACTGATCGTAGATTGTCGCTCAGCAGACATGTAAGTATTTCATCTTGATTCTCTTGCTGTGAAACATACATTTTTCCATGATCTAAATGAATTGTATTCAGTGTGAATCGGTGCGATACGTCGTGTATCTGAGGTATTCTTCTGCCGTTTGTCCTGATTGTGTTGGAGCTCCCCTGAAAGATGCAGTCGTGCTTCTAACTCGTCATGTACTGTTTACTTCTTCTTTCCTAAATGCAGTTAACCACAATGGCCGCTTACATCACACAGCTTGCCGTGCACCGCCATGGCGCCGATGAGCAAAAGCTCCAATCTCAAGGTTTCAAGAAAATCAATTTTGATCTGAACAAGGGATCCGGAAGAGAGGCCGCCTATCTTTGGTGCAAAAAAGGAAGCGACGAAGCACCAGTCACCAGGGTTCAAATGTCATTCAACGTTCAGATGAGGGTCGGCTTGATCAGGGCAGGGTACACACAGGCTGAAATTCCAATCTTTTTTGCAAAAGCAGAGGATCCCATCTACATGTGGTCCTTCCAAGGGTCCACAGAGTATGACTCTCCCGTAGGGGACGTGGCTTTCACTGACGATCCAGAAAGTGAAGCCAAGTTGTTTAGTCAAGGTTGGGAGAAAGTGGGCTGTGATATAAACCGCAAGGCCGGAGATGTCTGGTTTTTTTGTTGGTTAAAGAGAGAGAAACAAACCTACATCTGTGACGTCGCTGCCACGGATTCCTTCACATCCGACGAAAGGTACTTTCGCGATGGCTACATTCGCCTGGATGAAGACGCTCGCAGGGGCGCAGGCAGCGCCTTCGTCTTCCTCTGGTACCGCCAGACTACCGATTTGAAGCGTGCCATCAGAGATTTGAAAATCTCTGCTAACGAGAGCGAGTTTCAGGCCCTGAAGGAGAAAGGTTACCAGCCAATGGGCTTCAACTTCAACGAGTGGACCCAAGGTACCCCGATGTACCTGTGGCACAAGAGAGACGGATCCAACGGTCCCATCAAGGCCGTCGACCTGCTTCTCAACATGGAGGCTGTTGAACCGTATGAAAAGGCTGGCGTCACCGTGATCAAGAACAATCTCAACACCGGCATCAAAGGCCGCACTGAGTTGCTCTGCTTCCATCGCTAGAAGCCGGAGGAAACCTTCCTCTGGGTAGCACAGCTGAGAGTTCTCAACTCTCCACTGAAGTGCAAAGAAACGTCTCACAATGCTGGTGAATCCCCTTGGTGGTGGCCTCTTTAATGGATTCTTCTCTTTCTCTATCAAAACAATGTGATTAATTAAGGTAGTACATCTGTAATACCAACGTATCAATGTGAATGGCTTCTACTTTCAGATGTAATCAAAGAATAAGCAACTAAGTGAAATTAAAATGAGTTTGAAAGGAGATGTGAAGGATTCAACGGTCTGATGTCAGCAGGGAGGTCGTTCCTGAGGAGTGGAGGCCGGAGAGGAGACGGCCTGCAGCCTGCAGACTGCTTTGATAATCTGGGAAAGGCAGGAGTTCAAAAAGCTGTTGGGATTATTTGGGTTAGGGTTGTAATACTGGTAATATCAGAAAGGATCAACGTTGTATGAGTTCTACTGTTAATCCTAATGCCAATGAAATCGATCAAATCATTTCAAATGATTTTACAACTATGATGTTAATGAATCATTGAATATCTGTATCACTTTATTCTGCAAATCCAACTTTTCAATAAAGACATCTTTCCATGTGAACTGTTTGCTTCAGTCTCTAAAGGATAGAGTTCCCGTTGAGTATTGTCATGTGTTCTCATCTGATCCCAATCACGGCCATATGATTTAATAACTTTAGCTGAGGGTGAGGTGAGGGTTAGGGTTAGGGTTGGGGTCAGGGTTAGGGTTAGGGTTAGGGTTGGGGTCAGGGTTAGGGTTAGGGTTAGGGTTGGGGTCAGGGTTAGGGTTAGGGTTAGGGTTGGGGTTAGGGTTGGGGTGAGGGTTAGGGTTAGGGTTAGGGTGAGGGTTAGGGTGAGGGTTGGGGTCAGGGTCAGGGTCAGGGTCAGGGTTAGGGTTAGGGTTAGGGTTAGGGTTAGGGTGAGGGTTAGGGTTAGGGTTGGGGTCAGGGTTAGGGTTAGGTGAGGGTTAGGGTTAGGGTTGGGGTCAGGGTTAGGGTTAGGGTTAGGGTTGGGGTCAGGGTTAGGGTTAGGGTTAGGGTTAGGGTTAGGGTTAGGGTGAGGGTTAGGGTTCTCCAACAGGGTTAGGGTTAGGGTTAGGCGTTGAGGTTAGATAGGGTCCTGGGGACCTTGAAGTGTAGGGTCAGGGTTATTTCCAGGTCCTAGGGTTAGGTTAGGGGTCCATCTTAGGGTTAGGCTGTGGGTCAGGTCCAGGGTTAGGTGAGGTTAGGGTTAGGGTTGGGGTTAGGGTTAGACGTCCGGTTGAGTCCGTGTCATAGATGTGTGGTGGATGTTGGAGGTTCTGATCCCAGATTTCCCTCCTCATTTGACAGATGCGGGGTTCATGGCGCCTCCACGTCCTGGCGAGGCGTCCAACCGGTCAGCAGCTCAGCTGACCATCCGACCTTGAGGCCGCGCCCCTTTTCCCTTTCCCGCCCCTCCACGCCTCCATCACACAATGAGAGCCGTTAGTGTGGGATGACTGGGGCTGGGCCTGAAGATCATCAATAGCGACTCTGGCGTTGAGTCTGAGTCGTGGGGCGGCCCTTCATGTCGGCCTGAGGCCTCGGCCCTGAGCGGGATGTGAGAGAGGGCGGGGGCGAGCGAGAGAGAGTGGGCATGGAGAGAGGCTCTGAGCCGCTGCCAGCTTTAGCTGCTTGAACAGAGAAGCGGCAGCACTCGGCTCCTCCTACGCTCAGGGACCCCCCCCCCTCGCCAGCCTGCGCCCAGAGAGCCGGCGGCGCCTGGTAGGACTTTGAGGTCTCCCTAACTTTAGGCCACCGTACTCACGTCCTCAACACGTGAACAACAAGCATACACAGCTAACACTGAGGAAAGGCTCTATGCATGCCACACATACAGTATGCAGCCTGTATACAGAGTGGAGTCCATTACCTACAGTTCAAGTCAGAAGCACTTTATCATGAGTACCGCCTCTGCAGCGTCCTGTAGTTCCACGGTCAGCCAGCAGAGGGGGTTTGTCTCTCCAGAAGCTCAGAGGGTCACATGTGGTTCTGCTTCCTTGCCCACGTGCAGAAAGCTCCCACACACACACACACACACACACACACACACACACACACACACACACACACACACACACACACAGCATCCTGCTGCAAGGAAAACAAAAAGTACCAACACACCGCGACCTGGAGGAGAGTCTCCTGGAGGAGAGACACCTGGAGCAGGAGGAATAGGAGGAGGAGGAGGAGGAGGAGAGACACCTGGAGGAGAGTCACCTGGAGGAGGAGGAGGAGGAGGAGGAGGAGGAGGAGGAGGAGGAGGAGGAGGAGGAGGAGGAGGAGGAGGAGAGACACCAGGAGGAGAGACACCTGGAGGAGAGTCACCTGGAGGAGAGTCACCTGGAGGAGAGTCACCTGGAGGAGAGACACCTGGAGGAGAGTCACCTGGAGGAGAGTCACCTGGAGGAGAAGGAGGAGGAGGAGGAGAGTCACCTGGGGGAGAGTCACCTGGAGGAGAGTCACCTGGAGGAGAGTCTCCTGGAGGAGAGACACCTGGAGGAGAGACACCTGGAGGAGAGACACCTGGAGGAGAGACACCTGGAGGAGAGTCACCTGGAGGAGAGACACCTGGAGGAGAGACACCTGGAGGAGGAGGAGGAGGAGGAGGAGGAGGAGGAGGAGACACCTGGAGGAGAGACATCTGGAGGAGGAGGAGGAGGAGGAGGAGGAGGAGGAGGAGGAGGAGGAGGAGGAGGAGGAGGAGGAGAGACACCTGGAGGAGAGTCACGGCGAGCAGCCCGGAGGAGGGTTGAGCAACGTCTTCCGCCTCATCTGTATGCCTCTCCACATTTAGTAAATATCTCTCCCTCTGTGTGTGTGTGTGTGTGTGTGTGTGTGTGTGTGTGTGTGTGTGTGTGTCACTGTGGGATGACAGGAACTTCTCACCATGGGAACTGTGTGAGGGGAACACAAGGTTCCGGCCAGACTAAGAGAGTTGAACTCACTCACTCACACACACACACACACACACACACACACACACACACACACACACACACACACACACACACACACACACACACACACACACACACACACACACACACAGTTCTGTTTGCATGTAAACATGCCTCATATCCTCCATTCTGTGGTGGAAACATGCAAATCATCCACAATTATCCTTGAGGAGAAGTGGAGCGGTCCTCGGTGACTCAGACACCGCCTGTGAACTCCAGGGACCTGTTGTTGTTGTTGTTGTTGTTGTTGTTGTTGTTGTTGTTGTTGAAAGAAGGGAAAACTGTTATTATCTCAGCGGTAAAATCAAAAGGAAACGTATGTATATAATTGCATTTGAATCTAGTTGTTATGCTGCTGTCTGACGCATGAGGTCAAAGTTCAGCTACTTCTATTCGTTTGAGCTACTTTACAGATTTAGATTTTTCTCAATCACTTTCACATGTTTTCTGAAACCGTACCGCATATTCTCAGAACTCTAAACACAAGTTAAAGACACACACATATACACACACACACACACACACACACACACCCACACACATCCACACACACACACACACACACACACACACACACACACACACACACACACACACACACACATACCCCCCACACACAGTTCTGTTTGTATATAAACTCCACAAATCAGAACAATATTATGTCTTATCAAAAAGGGCTTTTGTGTTGAAATGAAACACACACACACACACACACACCATCATATGCATTTACTTTTTAACACTCAATGTACAACATGACTCTTGCTTGATGCTTATATATTCCTAACCTAAATTATTATTATCAAATTAATCTGAACATGAATATAAAATAAAGAAAAATAATAAAAAATAAAGAAATATATATATATATATATATATATATATATATATATATATATATATATATATATATATATATTATACATACGTTGCAATCACACTTATATCCCTAACATTTTTTTTTATATAGTCCTTTTAAAAACCCAAAATGATTCGACCATTCTTACATCCATTCTAACGTTGTTCCATAGTTGGATCCTACAACAGAAATACTTCTTTTAATCCTTTTTTAGCCTTTTGTACCGTAAACTTACAAACATCTCTCATCATATTTACCCTCGTGTTGGAAACAAACTTTGTACACAGTGTGGCAGTAACTTTACTTAACTCTGTACATTGTCTAAATTATTTTATAATAAACCAAATCATTAGATTTTACAACATGTGATCTTTAAAACAATGGATGTGTGATATGATGTCAGGGCCAATGTTGAAGAGCACAGGGTGGATACTGAGAGAGACCCAAGTTCTGTCACATGTGCTGATTCATGGATATATATTATATTATATATTAAACATATACTAAACTCGGGGCGTTGGTTTCCAGAAGAGTCTCCGTTGTTTTCATGTTCAGAGCGTTTCCATGTTGATGACATCGATCTCTCCGACGGGGAAGTATGCGTGCACTTCATTATTATGGTAATGCCCTCTAAGACGTCTGTGGGCCATTAGGAGATGTGCTTTGAAGATAGAGCTGGAGCCTCAAAGCACAGCGGCCTGAGAGCGATCTAATGCGAGACAAGGTTAAACTATTTGCTCCTGCCTATTTATATCCCAGGAAAAACTGAAAATAGTGGACTTTTTTAATGTGTAACACAACCACTGAGTTGAATGGATGCTTTGTTGCTCAACATGCAGGACGCTCCGATCCACGAGAGGCGACGGACACGGAGCCGCTGCGTGGAGAGCGGCGCCGGTGTTCTGTCATTTTTTGCTGCCTTGTCAGAATTTGCTACCGCTGCATAACCCGATAGGTGTGTATCGATCCATGCTACCCTATCTGATAGGATGTTATTGTACTATCACAATATGCTACCCCTGAAATAATTCAATTTAGCATTCTTACATGAATGCATGGTATTGTACTATCAAAATATGCTTTTCTTTCAAAGTTCAATGTTTCACTTTTCACTGTTAAAGTGTTTATCTTCAACAATAAATACCCTAATAATAAACCAGTGCTTTATTATGATAATGTGAACAAACTCATGTTTACAATAATTTGTTGACACAAAAGAAATAGCAACTGCTTATCACTCATTAATCTACATGTCAGTACTACATATTATTACTACCTGTACAATATACATGCTGAATGTACTTTTAACTAGGGAAATAATCGGGATTTTGAGGAGTCACTCCCCGTTATCAGACGTGCATCGACAGGGTGCAAAACATTATGGGCGTGTCAAACAAACTCGGAAAATCGAGGCCGAGACAAAGAGTGGCAACGGGAAGGAGAAGGAGAACGCGACATCTGACATCGCCCGGGGAAAGTGTGCCGCCGGCCCGTGGGAGCAGTCCGACGCCTCTGGACCGGCGCTCCGCCCGGTCCGCCCCTCTTCTGGACGCTCGGTCTCAGGAGAGACTTCAGAAAGTTTCTTCCGATGTGGTGCAAATGTCAACTCGTACTAGAAGATGAAGAGATTATAAATGTGTCTCCAGAAGTCCAGGTCGGTCCGACCCTGACCAAAAAAACACGATTTGGCCATAAGTCAAGAATTCTGATGCTAATTATGACAAAATCTGAACATTACACACACACACACACACACACACACACACACAGTGAGCCAGACCGTTAAGAACAAAGGGCCAGATGCATAAATACACATTAAATATGTTTCATTCAGGCACCGACAGTGGCAGATTAAAAAGACCTGAAATGAAAGGCTGCCCTTCTTGGTAAAGTCGTCATTACCGCCTCTAAGAGAAGATTTAATGTGTTCAAGACTCAAGAGAACATCACAGACTCAGACGCTGAGACAGTTTTCTGATTTGAGGAGTAATTGAAACTATTTGAGTGATGACGAGCATCCCTTCATGTTCCCGATGTTTACCCCGGGATGAAGAGAAGAGTCGGGTAACTCCTCACCGACCTTTTCACCATCGGTCTGGTGATCGGCTGTGAGGCGGAGGGATGTTCTCTCCAGCCCTCCAGAGACGCTCTCCATCGCTCGCTCCCCGAGGAGCGTCTTTCCGGTTCCCAACGCAGAGCGCCGGCATCGGAGTCCTAAACAGATCCATCTCTAACTTCCTAAACAATTCCATCTCTAGAGTTCTGTCAACTTCTTCTTCTGGCCTCCTGGTCCACGAGCTCCTCAGAGGAGGAGAGGAGGAGAGACGCAAAGACATGGAGGACGGCCGAGTGGAAGCTGAGAGTCCTCCAGCGCTAAGGATGGGACGTCCAGCTAGCGCCGTGTGGGGAGGATGTGATGTCATCGACGAGGCTCTGGAGGGGGGGGGGGGGGGGCTCGGAGGGTCGTATCCGGGAGCAGTTTCTGACCCCAGAGATTACTTCTCCAAAGATGATTTGGTGATGTAAACATTGCAGCAGCAGCGTGTCCGTTAGCACGTCAGCAGAGCAGCTGCAACGCAAACAAAGAGAGCAGGCGCTACATATCGGAGTTTACACGAGTTTACACGAGTTTACAAGAGTTTACACGAGTTTACAAGAGTTTACACAAGTTTACAAGAGTTTACACGAGTTTACACGAGTTTACACGAGTTTACAAGAGTTTACACAAGTTTACAAGAGTTTACACAAGTTTACAAGAGTTTACAAGAGTTTACACGAGTTTACACGAGTTTACAAGAGTTTACACAAGTTTACACGAGTTTACAAGTTCACTGATGTGGAGGGGGACCCGGAAGACTTTGGATTGGTTCTACCAAGCAGAGTTTTAGTCTTTAGTGTCTAGTTGAGCTACGGATCCTCCTCTGTTGCTTCTTCCATTTTTTCCCAGTGAAATAGTTTTTGAGAATTGTTCCATATCCGATGTGAGGTCAAAGGTCAAATGTCAAAGGTCAGGGATGTCTATGTGTACCGATTGTCAAAAATAAACTGAATTGAATTGCTCAGCAGGCAAGAGAGGAACATGAGTTTCAACCAGCAGAGAGAGGCCTTCGGGGCCGACCTGAAACCACAACGGACAGCAGAGTAGAGAACTCCTTTAAAGTTTGACAGCAACGATCTGATAGGCTTAGAGACCCCCCCCCCCCCAGATCAGCTGATAGCGTAATCTCTGGGAGTCCTGGACTGAGACACCAGCGTGAGCCGCTGTGAGCGTCTTCCCTCCTGAACTGAAGCCCCGTCCCGTGAGCCGCGTCCTGGAAGTGGACCTCATGGCAGACCAGAACACATCAGACCTCATGGCAGACCAGAACACATCAGACCTCATGGCAGACCAGAACACATCAGACCTCATGGCAGACCAGAACACATCAGTGACTTCAACCCAGCCGGGACTCGGCCTTCTCCAACTGTCCATGAAAAGTCAAACATCTGACCTGGGCACGGCAGCCCAATCATGAGGAGCTCTGCGCCAGCAGCAGCCGATCGGTAACTAATGTGCCGTGCTGTCGGGCTTTGACGTCAGCCCAAAGGAGTGGACTAAGCCGGACGCCATTGATCTGGTGTTACTTTCCTGTGGCAGAAAGGAATTTTCCAAACCAAATCTCATGTGAATGAAGCCAACAGCTTCTAGTCACGACGGCCAGAGGCTGTTTTACTGGAAGGGAGCATTACTGTTCAACCATGACTTAAGGTCACAGGAAACTATTCCTTATTAAAGTTTATTTTTCGGTTTGGTGGTGGACTTATTGGTGATTAAAAAGGCACCACATTTGGAGCATACTTTTTACACTTCATTAAGAGTGAAAACGTTTTCCTTTATGCTGCAGCTGACACATCACGGCACCATCAGCCCTGGTCCTGGTTATCGGCTAATGACTTCAACTATCGGATGAGATTTTGAATAAAACCTCTATACATATACACACACACACACACAAATATATTTACATATATATATATATATATATATATATATATATATATATATATATATATAAAAATGGGTTTTAAGATGTGATTTATATATATATATATATAATCAAGCGATTCTAGCCAAAGGTTACAACAGGACATATTTGTGCTTGTTTTGGATAATTCCAAAATGTTTTCCCTTTTTTCTCCACGTCTGCTGACTGCAGCTTGTGGCCGTGAGTCAAAGGAATGCTGCTGCAGCTGTGGAGCGTTTCCTAGTCCCGCAGCCACAGGCGGGCTGCTGTGTCATGAAACATGCGGCGGCCGCACTAGAGCCAAGAGAGAGTCCTACGAAGACGCCATTGACTTTAAGCCAAGACGTGGTTCATTGAACGAGACCATACCAGAGGTGAAGGTCACACATCCTCCACTGTTTGAATAACCACAGGCCTCTGTTGGTGGGCGTTATGAGCGTTATGAGCATGACATATCACTATGACCCTGAATTCTGTCTTTAACAATGAATATCCGGCCCTCCCCCCCAAAACAATTGCCACGCGCAAACATAACCAGTCTTAACCCCCCCTTGGGGCTTAGCCCCCCCTTCTTTGAATCCTACAAACGCCCCTGGCTTACACACACCAATCCTACTCATCGTGGTTTCACAGGACAGTATTTATTGTTATTCTTCTTGAGGGACTCCTCATCTTGTGATCGACCTCCCGATGGGTTCGGTCCGGCAGTCTAACCCTTCGCCAACCCGACCTCAGAGCACCTCGTTGGGAGATGAATGGCTCTGACGAGGTGGAGGACCTGGGCGTGAGCGTCAGGGTTTTGTTTGAAGTCACACATGCTGGCACTCCCTCTGCAGCGATGTGGACAACACGCTCCATCCAGAACTAACAGAGGGCAGCGAAACTCACAGCACGGATTCCATCTCAGATGGGCCCCGATGACCCCGCAGGACTACCAGCGTCTGCTGCAGGAGACCAGCAGGAGACCAGAAGGAGACCAGCAGGAGACCAGAAGGAGACCAGCAGGAGACCAGCAGGAGACCAGCAGGAGACCAGAAGGAGACCAGCAGGAGACCAGAAGGAGACCAGCAGGAGACCAGCAGGAGACCAGAAGGAGACCAGCAGGAGACCAGAAGGAGACCAGCAGGAGACCAGCAGGAGACCAGAAGGAGACCAGCAGGAGACCAGCAGGAGACCAGCAGGAGACCAGCAGGAGAGGAGAGAGGAGCTCAGTGTATCCTAAACGTCCATGAGGAGAGAGGAGAGGAGAGAGGAGCTCAGTGTATCCTAAACGTCCATAAGGAGAGAGGAGAGGAGAGAGGAGCTCAGTGTATCCTAATGTCCATAAGGAGAGAGGAGAGAGGAGAGAGGAGAGAGGAGAGGAGCTCAGTGTATCCTAGCGTCCCCCCTCCTCTCAGCCTCTAGCAGCATCTCTAGGTCTGGACCAGGTGAACCTGGTTCAGGTGTAACTATCAGACCATCAGGAGGAGAGTCTTCAGTCTCCATGAGGGGGCGGAGCCTCCAGGACTGAAGGTGGAGCTGGTTCATAAACTACAAGCCCTCTAGTGGGGTAACATGGTACCACAAGCTCTCTAGTGGGGTAACATGGTACTACAAGCTCTCTAGTGGGGTAACATGGTACTACAAGCCCTCTAGTGGGGTAACATGGTAATACAAGCTCTCTAGTGGGGTAACATGGTACTACAAGCCCTCTAGTGGGGTAACATGGTACTACAAGCTCTCTAGTGGGGTAACATGGTACTACAAGCCCTCTAGTGGGGTAACATGGTACCACAAGCCCTCTAGTGGGGTAACATGGTACTACAAGCCCTCTAGTGGGGTAACATGGTACTACAAGCTCTCTAGTGGGGTAACATGGTACCACAAGCTCTCTAGTGGGGTAACATGGTACTACAAGCCCTCTAGTGGGGTAACATTAAGTAACAACTTAACCACCGGCGTTTCCCGGCGCTAAGCACGCACGAACCATCAGCATCAAGACATCCAGCAAACAGGCGTCGGGGGCGGAGCATGTGGACTGGGATGAGATCACGTCGTCTCGTGGTAGCGTACACTGGGAAGTCGGCTGGCCGTCCAGAAGATGATTCACAATTCAGGTGTAAAGTAGGACCATGAGACCGTAAAACCGTGAAAGAGACCATAAAACATAAGCAGCAACAGGCCTGGAGACGGCGTGAGGGACGCGAGGAGCGAAACTCATTGAGAGGTGATGATCCAGAAGAGCCACGCCGCTGGGTGACGAGCAGCCAATGAGAGAGGAGACGTCGCGATGTGGAACAGACAATAGTTCAGAGACGACCTCAGAGGCAGCCGAGGAGAAGCTCGTCCGGTCGTCCGGGTACAGATGTTCCTGCAGCCTGGAGGACGGTCGCTGAGAGGCTAGACCCAGAGAGAAGGACGCGTCCCTGTGGAGACTCTTCCTCTTGGTGAAAAACTAAAACACCACTTTAACGCTGGCTGTAAACAGTCATTATATGGAGGAAAAGGATAATGAGTGTTTACAGTTAACACATCCATTTAGTGTCGTGAATAAGAATGTGTATTCGTTTTAGTTCCATTTAAAGAGTATATGCTTTCAGAAGCTGCTTTAAACTGTATTTCTTAACGCTTTTTCACTGGACATATGAATACATAAATCATGTTTGGCATGTTACCAGAACTATGCCCCTTCAGAATGGCTTGTGATGTTTCTGCATTCTCACGATAAATACTGGGAAACAGCAGCGAAATATACAGGAAATAATAATAATAATATATATATATATATATATATATATATATACATATATATAAAACGGGGGCAGACTGTTACGTAAGGTAGGCAACTGGAGCCCGAGGCCTCCAACTCAAACCCAACCAGCTTTATATTTAATATGATGCCAGGGTATGAAGAGTATTGACTTATGTTACTATAATAACCTGCAGCTCCCTGAAATAACTTGCAAAAGGCTCTTACGGCTACGGTTTACTACTTACTGTGTACTTCTACTTCTAAAGTTATATATTTAACCAGACACATATATCAGAACGTGGGAACAGAAAGTGAGCATTGTAAATATGATCTGTGTGTATTCATGAAGGTGTCAGATGTTTTCATGGGAGAAAGTAATATTTATGAATATGTAGTTATTTGATCAAAAATAACGTCTGTTTGGAGCTTTGCTGGTTTCCAGAGCCGTGAGCGTCACTCCGCCGTGCCTTTAAGACCCCATGGAGCCGTCTGAGGTCGGATCCCTCCTGACCTCTGGGTAGTTTACAGTAGGCAGCACATTCTGGGGCAGTAAGCCTCCAAACCGGATTACTGGAGGTATTTCTGCCGGCGGCCATGCAGAGTTATGAAGAGACGGAGCTCTGAAGGCGTGCGGCTGCCGGTGGGACAGCAGGACGCTCACCGCGCTTTGCAGTCACATTATTCAGAATAACCAGTAATCCTGAATCTCACCGTTTGTTGAGAGGATAATCCGTCCGACTCGATCATCGTTGGAAAAGCTTCGGTACGTTGCACATCAAAGAGAACGCGACACAGGCCAGTGACAGCTATGCAGTTAACGGTTTAGACCCTGAAGCCGCGTTCACACCACGAGAGGGGCGGGGCTTATCTCCGTGGGAACAGTTATCATTTCATTCATCCACCACGGAAGAATTAACCACTAGATCTGCTTTATACTTGTTGAGGACGTCCCACACACGTCACAACACCTAACGCCTCGTGTTCGGGTTCATGACATCACCCGTAGGCTCACACGCCTCGGACAACTAGTTGCGAAGATTCGCAACGGCCAATTAGCGTCAAACGATCAATTTGCAACGGTTTTGGTGAGAAGACACCTTTATGCTGCGTTCACAACAAAAGCTTTGGGAATCTTTCAAAGTCAATGCAGAGACCTGAGTGATGCGATTGAGGCAAATCTTCGCCGGGCGGCGCGATTGACGTGAATTCGCCTCAATCGCCTAGAGTTAAATATTTAAACGTTGGCGAGAAATTCGCCTGATGCCGAGTTGCGAAGTATCTCTGGTATCGCTGGAAGAGACCGCTATCCAGACTCCCCGAGCTGTGTGAGCCTACGGGTGATGTCATGTATAAATATATATAAACATCATTCTATTCTTATGAAACACGAGGTCGGTAGATGTTCCGATGTTTTAGGGATGTCCTCAACAAGCATGAAGCAGAACCAGTGGTTATTTCTTCATGGTGGATGAAAGAAACGATAACTGTTTCCACGGAGTAAAGATAAGCCCCGCCCCCTCTGAGACACGAATGAAGTGAATGACGCGAAAAATCCCAAATAGTCAAGCGAGTAAAGGATTGAGAATCTTGGCAACGCTCTGGGTGATAACGCGGCGTGGGACAGAGGGACTCCTGTGTTTGTTGGTTCTGTTCCTGACGCCCAGTAAAGCTTCTTCCTCAGCATCCTCTTCCTCAGCGTCCTCTTCCTCAGCATCCTCTTCCTCAGCGTCCTCTTCCTCAGCATCCTCTTCCTCAGCGTCCTCTTCCTCAGCGTCCTCTCTCTCCTGACTCGAGCGTTTGGGTCGACCCTGATCCCGTCGTGACGATTGCGAAATAGGGTTTGAAGAAAAGTTTTGGTGTAAAGCTCTTCAAGCTATTACAGCGCGTGTGTTGAGTGAGGGAGTGTGTGTGAGTGTGTGAGTGTGTGTGAGTGTGTGAGTGTGAGTGTGTGTGTGTGTGTGTCTATATGAGGCCTATGAAAAGGCAGGAAGCTGTGGAACGGTTCTGTTTTCAATTAGCATGCCAGTCTGAAAGTCATGTTCGGGCGGCAGGACTTTACAAGCAGCCGGCGACAAACTGGATGAGAGAGGAGAGAGAGAGAGAGAGGGAGGGCGAGAAACATACGCTACCTCGGTGTGGGCGGGGCGGGGGGGGGGGGGGGGGCACTTAAACACTTGTATACACAGCTCTCTGCTGCCATGGGACGTGTGTGTGTGTGTGTGTGTGTGAAACCTTTTCCCAGCTACACTAGAGGCCTGGGGTATGTGAGGACACATGCCCCAGAGACGCCGATCTGAACTCACACTTGACTTACCCCCCACACCATACTCTCTCCGCTCTCTCCTGCATGAGGAGGAGAACCGACCACACGGCGTCTCGGCCCGTTCCAGGAGGACGGCGAGGCTCGGCGTGTTTATTGGGATGCGCGTGGGGCTCGCCGGGCGGGGGGCGTTGACGCACGGCCGAGGCCACGCCCACTTCCCCCCGGCCTCCCATGTGCAGAGACGGGAGCTCGGCTCATTTGACGCCGTGTTCTGGGTGATTGGTTCAGATGGAGCACAGACATATAAACTCCAGGTGGAAACGCTGTGGCCACCCAGACTCACCCAGCAGGCGTGGGATCGGATCTCTCTGATATTCAGGCTCAGCCTCCTCCGTTCGCCTGATCGCATGTTTTGATATAAAGTCTCAGACTTCATGCGCAACGGGAGCGAAGCTAGAGTTGTTTCTTTGTACAATATTCTCCTCAACGTCAATGTGCGTCCATGAAAGATGTTTGTTTGGTTGCTATCAGGCTCAGATGATCAGTTATTATAAGTAAAGACACTTTTAGAGAAACGCATCCTTTTCTATACCTTTCTTGTGATCCTTTCAAAAGCAAACAATAACAGGTGATTGTACAGCATTATAAAAGTTATTATTTTTATGTATTGCAACTAATACATTACAATACACACCGGGCAAAATTCATATATTTCCAATGTGACTTTTGTGATGAAATGTGACAGATAGGAACTCTGATTGTATGTATTCAGTGGTCAAAAGCTGTGAAAACGCTGGAAAACAAAGGAATATCATATATATATATATATATATATATATAAATTATGTATATAATAATATAAAAAAATAAAGGAATATCATATATATATATATATAAATTATGTATATAATAATATAAAAAATAAAGGAATATCATATATATATATATAAATTATGTATATAATAATATAAAAAAATAAAGGAATATCATATATATATATATAAATTATGTATATAATAATATAAAAAATAAAGGAATATCATATATATATAAATTATGTATATAATAATATAAAAAAATAAAGGAATATCATATATATATATATATATATATATATATATATATATTATATATATAATAATATAAAAAAATAAAGGAATATCATATCATATATTAAAACATTTCCTAGAAAGTCTCCACAATGGGAGTCTCCCTTGTTGTGTGCAGCTTCCTCTCCTCTATAGTATCAGACTTGTTTTATTGAAGAATGGATCTGATCATTTGTTGACACAAATTGTCCCCATTATTTTACAATTCTGCTTTTCTGTTGTTGTTGTTGTTGTTGTTGTTGTTTTTCATTCAGCAGGTCTCAGCTGAGCTCCGCTAGGTTCCCATTGGCTCTGAGGCTGACAGAAGGCTGCAAGCGCATTTTGTTTTGGACCTTATTACATCACAGGTCATGCTTTTAATCTGGTAATTAAATACAAAGCAGTCTAATGGTGACGTTACCTTGGCACTGAGACCTTTTTGTTCGCTCGTCTTCAGAAGAAGGAGAAGAGGAAGCAAACATTTAGAGGACAACAGTGTTATTGCCAAGGCCGAGTGGACCTGGAGGAGCAGAACAACGGCCACACAGCAGAACCTGGACCGGGAGGGGGGGGTGTGAGTGTGAGTGTGTGTGAGTGTGTGTGTGAGTGCACATACCTGACTGCTTTAACACACTACTGCTCTCATGCAGCTTTCTTTCTCCGATATAATATAATAAACGCATTCTACACTAAGCCCAACAGGTCCGGCCTTTGTCCAGCATATTGCCTTTCAATCCGCGGAGCTCCGGGATGGAGCGGCGGTGGAGGGGCTCCTGGCGCTTCGCTGTGCAGAGGAAGAGGCGAAACGAGCTTTTCATTCCAACGTTGGCACGGTCTCTATCGAGTCGGGCTTAAAGGAGGCAGAATGAAGGTCGGCTCCTCAGTGTGCTTTCCACGTTTTCCCAGGCACATCCAAAATAAAAGTCCCACGGCGCTTGTGTTGCTGACGGTTGCCCAACACAAGCAGGCCGGCCGGCTTTGTTCCCGGAGCTGCACAGCTGAAGGAGTAGTGTTCGCTGTGAGGGGATGCATGAGGAGAAGCTCCCAGCGCTCAGTTCATCGGGTTCCCTTCAGCGGAACCAAATATCAAGAAGCAAAACAAGAACACGTTTGAGACTTCTCCAGCCCGTTGCTGCGCAGCATCGGCGTATGACGTCGTGACCGAGCGACACGTCGGGCCTCTAGGCCCACTGTGGTCATGGGCTAACGCTGCCCGTTGCCTCCTCTTCTGGGAGCGCTGGGATGTCGAGGCTATCTCAGGCTAACTCAGGCTAACTCAGGCTACTGCCGGCTAACGAGGAATGAAGTTAATGCAAGTTAATGCAATGAAGTGGAGGCTCAACCCGGCAGCTTGCTGCTTGTTACTCACACAAACAAAGTTTGAGCTGAGACATTTAAACAAAGGCGCTGTTAGTTTAATTCTATTCAGTGTATTTTGTAGTCCAATATCACATATTTCGAATGTTCCTCCGAGGTCTTAACGACCCGTAGAGACCTCTCTGCTCAGACTTCATGCAGAAACTCTCTACTCACATTCTGATGATGATGATGATGTTTTTATAGTGGAAAAGTAACAACGAGTGCTAGGATAACACGGTCCATGAGTTTCGTGAAGATAACGAGGGTAGAATAACATCATCACCACATCGTCACGCCTGTGAGCCGCTGAACACATTGCTGTCACATCCTACAGTATCCAGCTACGTCCTAGAAATAAAATGCCTCTCCAAAGGGGGAGTCGGGTATTTTCATGCATCTGCTTCCAAGAATCCATTAAAGGCCGCGGCCCTTGTTCTCTGTTCACCAGCCCGGTCGGGTCCGGTCTGGTCCGGTCCTGTTCCTCTGACCCCTGACCCGGAGCTCTCCTCTCGACATGACCACGCCCCTCAGAGGGTCGCCTCCGACCGGCGGACGCCAAGCAGGCCAGGAGCTGCATCTCAGAATCAGAATCAGAATCAGCTTTAATGGCCATGAAAGTTTTCACATACATGGAATTTGTCTCCGGTTCCACTTTGCTCTCTCATACATACACAATATACATTAAACTAGATAAATATAAAAAAGATTCTCCTCTATGATTATCTTCAAGGAGCACCTGGACATCCACAGAAGTACTTATTAGACTTATTATGAAGCGTGAGGTCTTCATGGAGTCAAAAAGGTTTTCATACCAGGACGACAGGGCAAACTGAGTCATCGTTTACTGTTTCTTCAATTCAGTTTATTTTCTATAGCCCATTGTCACAGATTACATCGTCAGCAGCATGAGCAATGACACGCAGACCGAGGAGTGTAGAGGAACATGTCCTTCTCTGTTGGGCGTCTCCACTCTGTTACCAGACTGTGATCATAATGTGAGACGCGACTGAGCAGGTCTGCAGCCCCTCTGCTCTCTGTCTGCAGCCCCTCTGCTCTCTGTCTGCAGCCCCTCTGCTCTCTGTCTCTAGGCTGCCGGATGCTGCTGCTGCTGCATCATGGAACATACTTCTGATCCTCTTCTTGACCTCGTGGTCACACAGAAGCGTTGGAGGCGGATCCAGCTCTGTTGTGACGAGCAGCGCCACAGGAGTCCTTCCTGCCAGCTGCCATCCCCCTGGAACCAGTCCCTTCCTAGGGGGCGGGGCCTGACAGCAGCAGCCAATCAGAGAGCTCCACCAACCGATTCAAAAATGCAAAGTTGATATATAACTTTCCTCCTGATGGTCTGATCGTTAGACCTGAACCAGGTTCACCTGGTTCACGCTTAGGATACACTGAGCTCCTCTCTCCTCTCTCCTTATGGACGCTAGGATACACTGAGCTCCTCTCTCCTCTCCTCTCTCCTTATGGACATTTAGGATACACTGAGCTCCTCTCTCCTCTCTCCTTATGGACGCTAGGATACACTGAGCTCCTCTCTCCTCTCTCCTTATGGACGCTAGGATACACTGAGCTCCTCTCTCCTCTCCTCTCTCCTTATGGACGCTTAGGATACACTGAGCTCCTCTCTCCTCTCTCCTTATGGACGCTAGGATACACTGAGCTCCTCTCTCCTCTCCTCTCTCCTTATGGACGCTTAGGATACACTGAGCTCCTCTCTCCTCTAGGATACACTCAGCTCCTCTCTCCTCTAGGATACACTCAGCTCCTCTCTCCTCTAGGATACACTGAGGGGATAAGGCAATCTTATTGGTTGATGTCGTTGAGGAAGAGTTTCTGGAAAAAGGTTCAAAAACAGACGGCGCCTCACATCCGGGAGACGTTTACTGTCAGAAGATTATTTCTTAGAATGTACTTTTTCCTTTATTAGAGAGTCAACATTGGGAATAGAGGTGTCTGACACGATGCCCGACTCAACCAAGATACCTGACACCGGTAGACATCAGTTGCCGTAAAAGTCTCCACCAAAAATGTGTATTTATAATCGTAAAACGTTGATCAGCACCTCGGTCATTGAGGTTTGGTTTGTTGCACCAACAAGGATTTAAATGAGTAAATCCAGTTTGAAAAATGAAGTAGAGCTCTGTTGCACAATAACAACTAATCTCTGTTCAGTAAATCCAAGTTTATACCAGAATTAAACACAATATGATACTTACTCTATAATATAAACATGTGGATGTTTCAGGACCTGGTGACTCGTCTCTTACTCAACATTTCTGGAAAAGAGACGATCCACTTTCTGCGATGAGGAAACACGTTGGGCGAGTTAACGGAGTCCTTCGGTCAAATAATAAAAGATTAAAAACATCACATGAAAGGAAACACTCTTTCACACAAAGGAAAATAGAGACTTGGTCCAATCTGCCAGTTCAGATCCAGAATTTCTTCCTGGCTGAATCGGCATCTTGAAGGAAATTCCTCAGCGAAATCATAAAACTCCACCGGTTGAGTCCGTGGGTTCACGTTCCTCAAGGAACTTTTTCATTCAGCTCGATCCATGCAGGAAACGGTTCTCCATGTTAGGAGGGCAGTAAGTACATTTAAAGTTATTACGGATCGCAGTTGAACCTTTTGGTGGAAGAGAATCTCAATGTGAGTTTAGAACAATAACTAAACGAGTTGTTCTTTCTTCTTGAAGGTCGTTTAACGTGATTCAAAGTTAAACATGATTTAACTCATTCGTCGTGTTGCATTCAAAGCGTGATGAGCGTGGTAACCGTGGTAACCTGAGCCGTCTCGTCGTATGGAACACGTTGAGCGTGCGATGCGTGGTGCGGCGCCCGGTGGTTCGTGGTTCGTCCCGGGGCGTTTGGAGCGCTGCATGACGCGGTGGGAGAGAGGCCGGTGGTCCGGGCGAGGCGCTGGGGAAGGTAACTAGTGCAGAAATCCCACAGAAATCTCTCCCATTAAAGGCGTCAGGCCCCGTCCCAGCTCCCACCTGGAGGCCTCTCCCTCGCGCTCTTTTATTGACGAATGTTGGGCCTTTATGACGCGTGTTTATGGTCTCCTCAGGAACCTGTATGGATGCAGCGTACGCTCGGAGGCCTCTCCGCTTCTCGCCGTGGACCCGGGACACGGTACATTAACAGGAGTTCATAAAAATACCAAACATACATCGTATGCATTGTTAGTGGGTTCAGATTATTTTCCACCCCCTACCGTTGCTCTTGTATCTATGTGTAGTTTATGTTTAATGAACCAAAAGTTTTAGTAATACAGAACAGTAAAAGCGTCTGTAAAAAAGTAAAACATATATAGGGTATATGTTTATATGCATTGTTGTTGTTAGACTCATGATCTACTATGTTTAAATTACATTTAAATAAAATAAATATATTTACATTTTTAATGATGTCCTATTCATCTCTATAATAATAATAATAATAATAATAATAATAATAATAATAATAATAACTTTATTTATAGAGCACATTCAAAATAAAAGTATACAAAGTGATCTACAGAGAATCAAGGCAAAACAAATAGAATGGTAAGATACAAATATACAAATGAAATAAATAACAGACAAACTAAATTAGGGGAACCAAAGAACTGCATAAAGGACGACGTCACTTAAGATGTTCTTAAAAATGGGTTTTAAGATGTGATTTAAAGAAACATTGGAATATGTATAAACAAGAATATTTACATCTGACTATATATATATATATGTATATATATATATATATATATATATATATATATATATATATATATATATATATACATTCATGCATGCATCCAGATATATTGAGATAAAAAATGTTTGCTGGAGGGGAAGTAGGCCACTTTTCTAAAATTGTAGTTAAGCTTCGAAATATAAAATAAACTGTAAAAAGAATAATACTTAAAAAAAAAAGAAGTGATATCATACTCACTAAAATGTTAACAACTATTCACATAAATGAGACTCAACTCTAACGTGTCCAACATATTACCTTCTTTATATTACGGGATAGTTTCCACTAAAGAAAAGCCTCCTTAAAGTAATGAGACATAATTACCCGACGGTTAACGCAGCGTGAGATTCCACCGACATTTAGAGAGAGAGAGAGAGAGAGAGAGAGAGAGAGAGAGAGAGACTCATGAGGGAAGCTGAGAAGCATCAGGAGGGAACGCGTGATGATGGAGGAGGAGTGGAGGCGACCGCCAGCGTGGCCTCCACAGCTCCATCAGCTGTGTGTTCACACACCAGTACATCACCACACCAACACACCAGTACATCACCACACCGACACACCAGTACATCACCACACCGACACACCAGTACATCACCACACCAGTGTTCACACACCAGTATAAAAGAGGGTCAAGAGGGTCACATTAGGCTCTTCATTCCGAATCATCTAAAGTCAAAGGCACTTCTGTTTCACCTGTTCACTGCCAACACACACACACACACACACACACACACACACACACACACACACACACACAGGTCCATCCCATGCAGCCTCACACACACACACACACACACACACACACACACACACACAGGTCCATCCCATGCAGCCTCACACACACACACACACACACACACACACACACAGGTCCATCCCATGCAGCCTCACACACACACACACACACACACACACACAGGTCCATCCCATGCAGCCTCACACACACACACACACACACACACACACACACACACACACACACACACACACACACACACACAGGTCCATCCCATGCAGCCTCACCCCCCCCCCTGCCGTGGGCCTCTCCCCTCGTCGTGTTCACAGCTGACTTCGTGACCCGGTCTGCAGATGAACTCATTTCTTTAACAACGTCCAGCAGCGTGTCACATTCATGACGTCTGCCTTCAGACAGGACGGGAACCAGCTCATGGGTAGTGTGTGTGTGTGTGTGTGTAAAGCATTCATGTGTGTGTGTGTGTGTGTGTGCATGTGTGTGTGTGTGTGTAGTGAATACCTGTGTTGTCATGAGGCTCAAATCATTTGAGACAAGGTTGTTTTAGTCACTCTGCACTGAGCCGCTAGAGGAGTCATGAGTGTAAGAATGTGACTCTCATTTTGCCGTTATCTATGACACACACACACACACACACGCACACACACACACACACACACACATACACACATCTGCTCAGCCAGATGTATAGTAAATATCACACACCAACATGAGAATGACAGAAATGAACATTGTGCACTGACTCTGCAGCATCTGAACATGCTACCTGCAGCATGGCTACTAAACATGCTACATGCATAAAGGCTACTGAACATGCTACATGCATAAAGGCTACTGAACATGCTACATGCACAAAGGCTACTGAACATGCTACAAGCAGCATGGCTACTAAACATGCTACAAGCAGCATGGCTACTGAACATGCTACAAGCAGCTTGGCTTCTGAACATGCTACATGCAGCATGGCTACTGAACATGCTACATGCATAAAGGCTACTGAACATGCCACAAGCAGCATGGCTACTAAACATGCTACAAGCAGCTTGGCTTCTGAACATGCTACATGCAGCATGGCTTCTGAACATGCTACATGCATAAAGGCTTCTGAACATGCTACATGCATAAAGGCTTCTGAACATGCTACATGCAGCATGGCTTCTGAACATGCTACATGCATAAAGGCTTCTGAACATGCTACATGCATAAAGGCTTCTGAACATGCTACATGCAGCACGGCTACTGAATATGCTACATGCAGCACGGCTACTGAACATGCTACATGCAGCAAGGCTACTGAACATGCTACATGCAGCACGGCTACTGAACATGCTACATGCAGCATGGCCATAGACAGGAGATTTCACTCAATATTGCAAAGATGATCAGCTTTTTAATATATATTAAAAGATAATAAAAGATGATCATCTTTTTAATATATATTGATATGAAGCTCCCCAGTTTCTCCTCTGCTGAGCCCGTGTGTTTTCCGGGGAGTAAATCTCCCACTCGGCCGTCTTCCTCGTCCATTAGTTTGAATTCTAAGCCGAATAAATTTTGTTTCCGCCGTGTCACAAATAAATTTACTCCGAAAATCCCTCAAATTGTAATCTAGAATACCGCTTAGCGGTCTGGGCATGTCATTGTGTAGAAGTCATGGTTGGTCACGGGGATGTCATCAGCCTGGGCTGGGGGCGTGGCCGGGGGCGTGACCTGGGGGCGTGGCCTCTGCACGATATGGTTAGTGGTGGAGAGGCTCCATGAGGATCTCAGTTACTATTGGGACTGAAGGCTTCTGCATATCTGTAGTGTGACCCGCGCTGGTCGCTTATGAGAACATATCACATCTATTATTCTATTAAGTATTAATACAATTACTAATATTCATATAAATAAAAGCTAGTTATCAATCTGGCTTAAGTTAAAAAAAATATATCACACTTATGCACAGGATAATAAATAAAGAAAACGTCCACAATGAAATAAAAATCACAACAGAGATGAATGAATATCAAAGTGCAGGAAGAGACCAAAAGTCAACTGGGTTTATTTGAAACCTCCAGCTATATAATATTAAACATTTTACAAAATTACAAACGCATAAGATAGACAATAAATGAAAAAAAGCCTACGTAGTTCCTTCATGTTAGTTGAGACATTGCAGTTTAACTTACATCGATAACATGTGAACTGCAGTCATATAATAATATGAAACTGTGAGTTTAAGTTTCAGCATGGCAGTTTATTTTGAAAAGACACCTGCATGTAATGTAATGATTGAAAACTGAGGCGCCACAGCCGACCGCCACGAGGTGCACCGGGCGCCACGACGGGGCGTTGTGGCCAAATACCTCAGAGGAACACACAGGGGTCGCGGTGAGGTCGACACAAACCAACAATAAACTCAAAACTGTCCAGAGTTCACAGAACAAGAGAAGAACAGGGACTGGACAAACAAACCGAAGGGGTTTGTTTACAGGGAAGCGTCTGAGGGCAGGAGGACACACAGGGGACACCGGGGACACCGGGGACACCGGGGACACAGGGACACCGGGGACACCGGGACACCGGGGACACCAGAGACACAGGGGACACCGAGGACACCGGGGCGGGGACACCGGGGACACAGGGACACCGGGACACCGGGGACACCGGGACACCGGGGACACCAGAGACACAGGGGACACCGAGGACACCGGGGACACCGGGGACACCGGGGACACAGGGACACCGGGGACACAGGGACACCGGGGACACCGGGGACACCGAGGACACCAAGGACACCAGAGACACAGGGGACACCAGAGACACAGGGGACACCGGGACACCGGGGACACCGAGGACACCGGGGACACCGGGGACACAGGGGACACCGGGACACCGGGGAGATCCGTTCACACGGCCTTCATCCCGGGAGCTGGCTCCGGTAATTGATGCGTTACAATCGCTTATAAAACAATCCATGATTGTTTTAATTGCTCGCATGTTTACGCCGTGTGTGTAGGTGTGTGTGTGTGTGTGTGTGTGTGTGTGTGTGTGTGTGTGTGTGTGTAGGTGTGTAGGTGTGTGTTTGTTATTGTGTTATGGGGTGGTCTCTATAAATGCCGAGGTTGTGGTGACACTGTGATGTTTCCATGTCAGATTGATGTGGGAGTTAATTGGAGGGGGAGGGGGGGGGGGGATCTGAGAGAGGAGGTGCAGAGGAGGAGGAGGAGGGGGGGGCTGAGAGAGGAGGAGGGGGATCTGAGAGAGGAAGGGGGGATCTGAGAGAGGAAGGGGGGGATCTGAGAGAGGAAGGGGGGGATCTGAGAGAGGAAGGGGGGGATCTGAGAGAGGAGGGGGATCTGAGAGAGGAGGGGGATCTGAGAGAGGAGGGGGGGGAGGATCTGAAAGAGGAGGTGGAGCGGGGGGGAGGTCCGGCAAATATGTGTGAGTGTGTGAAGGGATGCCTGACTGTGTTGAAGGTTCATCAGATACAAACCATGTTGGTGGTTCATATATATATATATATATATATATATATATATACATATATATATATCTGAAACCTATCTGACGTGTAGGTTTCATGGATGCCTTGTTGTGGTCGAGTCGAGTTGATCTCTGTCTGTGAGGATG
>CM070101.1:400000-405000 GCA_036178185.1 Liparis tanakae | reverse complement strand
CCCACCTCCCCCCGCCTCCCCCCCTCCCCCGCCTCCCTCCTCCTCCCTCCTGCCTCCCTCCGCCTCCCCCCCTCCCCCCTCCCTCCGCCTCCCTCCGCCTCCCTCCGCCTCCCCCCCTCCCTCCTCCTCCCTGCCTCCCACGCTAATACTCGGTTCGTTGCTCTGAGACTCAATAAAGCGTTTCATTGGCCTAAGTGGGGAGGCGGTGCGTCCTCTTTCAGACGATGAAGGAGGCCGATGGGTCGGCATCACGCTCTTCATCAACAGTCACGAAGCTCAGGGTCCTGGAAACTACGACGACCGAACTTTCCTTGAACGATGAATGAAAGTGTGGCGTTCCGGTTCCGGTTCTGGTTCCGGTTCTGGTTCCGGTTCTGGTAGTCCTCACCACGGACCTGGGGGCTGGTGATGGTCGTTCAGCCCGAGCGGAACACATCCGGCTTTCTGTCCTCGGGCGATCCGCACTGCAGCGGCGTGGAGATGTGTCGGCTTAGTGATGCTCTCAAAGTCCACGACATTAATGCATTCACCATTTAACTGTGTTGTGGTTTTATTCACTCAACATAGTGCCGTATAAACCGAGCTGCCTACCTCTCTCAGCTCCTCCTGTCTGCTTGTCATGCTGCAGCCAGACCAGGGCATCATATTATTGATTCTCATTACATCACGTGTCATGTAGCAGACGCTTCAATCCAAAGAGACTGACAATACGTTCATCAACCAAGAGAACGAACTCAGAACAACAAGAATCCACACAGTAACATCGTCCATGTTCACTGGATGTTGTTGTTCATTGAGCGAAGACTTCCCCTTCTCTTTCTCCTCTAAACGACCCGGAGATGTTCCAAACCGCCGGCTGCTCGACTCGTGAGGACGATCCTCTCGCCTCAGACACGATGAGGGAACGCTCTCAGCCCCTCGAGGTAAGTGTCAGGGTGACGTGTTCGGGCGAAGAAGTGAAAGCACTCGATGTTAACAAGCGTCTGCTTTTCCACCCGGGAAGCCCGCAGACACTTATCCGTCTGGAGGGTCTGGAGTGCTGCTCGCACATGGGAATGTTTACCCTGATCTAATAATACACGCTTCTGCAGGGCAGTTCAAGGGCTTTTACTCTGGATGCTTCACGCGGTTCTCCTGTCAAAGTCCTCAACGGCAGCGGAGTCCTTCACTGAGGCGACCCGGCTGAACCCACAGGAGAGCCTCGCGATGCCGGAGCTTCGTGACACGGAGTCGCCCGGCGGCGAGGCCGGGGCGAGACGCTCGTCCAGCGATCAGATCCCTGGCGTCGTTGTTCTTTTTGTCTTTGCAGCACAAGATAAGCCCAAGAATTGTGGCATCACAATAACTATCGTCCCCATGATAACTACTACGTCTCCAATAAAGAAAGTCTCGTCAACCGGGGCCCTTGAAGTCAGAACCTCTTCATGTTCCCGTGGAGCCTGAGAATCGACCCACTTGGCCGGAATGGGACCGACTTCGTCTCTGGGACCGTCTTCGTCTCTGGGACCGTCTTCGTCTCTGGGACCGTCTTCGTCTCTGGGAGCGTCTTCGTCTCTGGGACCGTCTTCGTCTCTGGGACCGTCTTCGTCTCTGGGACCGTCTTCATCTCTGGGAGCGTCTTCGTCTCTGGGACCGTCTTCGTCTCTGGGAGCGTCTTCGTCTCTGGGACCGTCTTCATCTCTGGGAGCGTCTTCAGTTGCAGAGGCCTGAATATGAGCAGCGTTCTGGGAACTCAGCGTTTCCACAGCATTCTGCAGATAAAGACTTCATATCTTTATGTCTTTATATCTTTATATCTTCATATCCGCCTTATGCCCAACACTCCACATGTTTAGAGTTGATGACTTTCAGACTAGCAAAGCAGGGAGTGTCTCCCTCCTCCAGATGTGTCCTGGTGGTGTGTGTGTGGCTCTGCAGCAGCATTGAGGATCCTGGTGGTGTGTGTGTGGCTCTGCAGCAGCATTGAGGATCCTGGTGGTGTGTGTGTGGCTCTGCAGCAGCATTGAGGCTCTGTGTGAGTGTACTTCAGGCTCCTGGAGCCCGGAGTGAAAGTGGCCGATGTTTCTTTACGACAGCTTCTGCTCATCATAAAGTTTTCGAGTGACGACTAATTGCTTGTTTAGTGCTCCTGGGATCAGAAACAGAGAGCCAGCCACTGTGAGTGTGTGAGTGTGTGAGTGTGTAAGTGTGTGTGTGTGTGTGTGTGTGTGTGTGTGTGTGTGTGTGTGTGTGAGTGTGTGTGTGATTCCTACCATACAAACTTGCTCTCATTGGCACCGTGTCCGTATGCGTTGTCACGTTTCTGTTATTGTCCTCGTTAAAGTCTCTTCAGGGCCTTCAACAATCTGAAATACTAAACATACATTCAATCCATGCAACATACATAAATTACTACTTGCCATTTAAATTTGCATAGAGTAGACGGTCCCCCTATGCTTCATAACACATTAACAACAATGTCAATATTGTCCCTAATATGTCCTATTATAATATCTTTCTATCTGTATTAATTTAAAGCGTAAGACTTCCTCTGCACATGTGCATAATCTAAATAACCCATCACAACCTACCAGTGCCATGCCATACAGGCTCTACCTGGAGGTCAGAGGGCGAGCTGCTGCTCCGCCCCTGATGACCTGAGGCCGACCGGCCTGACTCACCTGACTCGTCTTTCACAGTCCGGTGACCACGAGCTCCGCTTGGATGGCGCTCCTGTCACCGCGCGGCTGGCGTCTCCATGTCGGTGTGACGCGGCGGTGACATCGTTTAACACCCTGATGAATAAATGCCTGCCGTGATTACAGGTCGTTCCATCGCCTGGAGCCCGAGGTCACGACCGGCGCTCCACAGAATACTAGCTGCTCGGCCGGGACTCACGTCTACTGAGAAACATCTCCTAAACTCAGGGCTGAATTATGTTTCCAGTCAAAATCTAGACGCACATGAGAGAAGTACACTTTAGTCCTCAATCCGTTCCTAAACCTAGACTGAGAGTTGTTGCCTGAACATTACTGCAGAGTCTTCTGTGAAGACGGAAGTTTATTTTGAAAGGCTTGTTTGCGTGTAAGGAGCGGACCTTTTAGACCTCAAAGAGGGTCACATGAGCCTTGAGGGTCATGGACGTTTAGAGCAGCAGCAAAAGGTTTGAGAAGCCTTTAAAACCATATATATGAGTATTCACGTTATCCTTGTTGTCGTGGTCGTTTCCATATGAAGGCCTCAAATAATGCTGCAGACTTTTTTTGGGAATTTTGATATATTACAAAATGTGACATTTAGACATGTATTACATGTATCTACTATTGTATTCATATATTACACGACTTTTCCATCAGATTTAATAAATCTGACTTCAACCTTTTAGCTTTAGGTCCACATGACGTCTTTACACTGGGCCTAACACCATAATGCTTCATTATACAGACAGCTGAGTTTTCTTTTCTCTATAACATGTCTAGGTAAATCAAATGCGACTTCATTTCAAAAGGTGAACTTAAGAAATGACGTCAAATGGAGCCGGCTACGTACCGGACGGACTTATTTTGCCCTAAACCACGCTCATCGTCTTTTCCATGTGTCGCCTCAGTAAACCTCCGTTGACTCCTCCAGGTGTTTTTTGGGAGGCTGCATGTTCTCCACACCTGTTCTGATCCAGATGCATTGTGGGACGTCCGACCGTGATCTGAGAGCTGGTTCTCTCAGCCAGCGCCTCGCCGTATCATTACAGAAGCCCTGTTAATGCGCCGGTGCCCTGAGGGATTAGAGAGCGCTGCTATGTCCTGCAGCCTGAACGCACCACCGTCCTCCCAGCAATTAAGTCCCAGCTCCCACACACACAACAAAGTAAGCACTATTTACCGCGCCGTGGCCTCCTCTCTTCAGACGGCCCGACGCCGTATAATCAGAGGACGCCACCTTCATCAGCAGAACCAGAGCTCAGCAGAACCAGAGCTCAGCAGAACCAGAGCTCAGCAGAACCAGAGAGAAGCAGAGTGAGAGAGAAGCAGAGCGAGAGAAGCAGAGTGAGAGAAGCAGAGTGAGAGAAGCAGAGCGAGAGAAGCAGAGTGAGAGAGAAACAGAGTGAGAGAAGCAGAGCGAGAGAAGCAGAGTGAGAGAAGCAGAGTGAGAGAGAAACAGAGTGAGAGAAGCAGAGCGAGAGAAGCAGAGTGAGAGAAGCAGAGCGAGAGAAGCAGAGTGAGAGAAGCAGAGTGAGAGAAGCAGAGTGAGAGAAGCTCCGTTGTCTTTGGGGTGGATGTGGGTTAGATGCTCTTCTGGTCGTCGTTTCCAGACGCGTTTCGGTCCTCGCGCCTGCCGGCTGCTCTCTGATGTTCACGTGCGTGTCGTATGATGTCCATGTGGTCGTGTGGGCGGCGGCCTGCTGGGTCAACATGGCGCTTGTGGACTCAGCTGAGCGTTGCCCAAGGAGAGCGTTCCTCGGCCCTCCCCTTCGCCCTCTCGCTCTGCGGAGGACATTCCGGAGGCGAGCGGAGGTCAGAGGTCACCGCTCCGACGCGGCAGGTGTTCTCACATTAAAGGGAGCGGTGCGTTTGAGGGACTCTGGAAGTTTGCATCGCGCTGCCTTTTTTTCCCCATTGGACTTTTTTAATATCTCTCAAACCAAAGTTACGGTACCTTGTTCAGAAAGATAATGTTCAAGTCAGTTTATTTGTAGAGCCCATTTTCACAAACTATACATGTGTCTCTGAGAGCTTTACAATCTGGACACATAGACATCCCTGACCTTTGACCTTTGACCTCACATGGGATCAGGAACATCTCCCAAACAACCCTTCAGGGTAAAAGGTGAGAACCCTTGAGGAGAGAACAGAGGAGGATCCTCTCCAGGTGGACAGGTGTCATAGAGGTCATGTGACCAGAAGGAATCATCACACATTAAAACACAGGAACAACACCATGAAGAGGAGATGATGAAGAGTTGGTAGTCGGCATATTCCACCATCCAGACCTCCACCCTCCATCAGGAGGAGGTAGAGGAGGAG
>CM070101.1:390000-395000 GCA_036178185.1 Liparis tanakae | reverse complement strand
CGGCCTCAGCTCCAAACACGCCAGGACCTCCAGACCTCCAGACCTCCAGACCTCCAGACCTCCAGACCTCCAGACCTCTAGACCTCCAGACCTCCAGACCTCTAGACCTCCAGACCTCCAGACCTCCAGACCTCCAGACCTCCAGACCTCCAGACCTCCAGGCCTCCAGACCTCCAGACCTCCAGACCTCCAGACCTCCAGGCCTCCAGACCTCCAGACCTCCAGACCTCCAGACCTCCAGACCTCCAGACCTGCAGGCTCTCGGGTGACTCCACCTCTCCGCCTCGTTGCCAGGAACACATTCACTTCCCTGAAGCTCATGGTGACCCTGAGCTCTTGGTTGTGGGGGCTCTTGCCACCACAGCGCTGCAGCACAATGTTCATTTCTATAGATCCAAATGATAAAAGCATCCCTGACCTCTCTCTTGACGGCCTCTGAGCTGAGGGGACAGAACGTTCTGGAACCACAGAGATCTGAACAAACATCGTGCACTGGGACCGCCTGCAGCTGTACGCCCATCAGCTCTAAAGCGCGATAGAAAACCTCCAGAATATTCTATATTCTCATGAGGATGTTGTTGGGATTTTCTTTGCAAAATGCTGCTTTTTGAAATCCACTGATTTCACAATGTGTACAAGTGAAGTTGTTTATTTATTTTGGATCATCTTTCTCTCCTCCATGAACGTCCATCCGGCCTGTCGGTCCTCAGAGGGTCTCATCCGCCTCTCGCCTCTTCATCAGTCATGAGACTCGGGCCTTTAAACGGGGATTCCTCTCACTTCGCTCACATCCCTGAAGTGAGTGGAATAACTCCTTGAGAAAAAAGATTAAACAGGTTCTGCTTGCCAGGTTTCCACCAGTCGGTTCCAGACGTTCTCCTCTCCTCCAGGGAGAACCTGAGGCCTGTTCCTCCTGAAGTGCTCACGTCCTCTCATGAAGAGTGTTCGGCTGGCAGATCTCCTCTGTCGTCGTTCCTCTGCAGACAGGACTCAGGCGGCGGCTGGTCCGTGGGGGCGGAGCCTATCCTCCAGGAACCTCAGCTCCTCCAGGAGCAGCAGACATTACAACCGACACATTTGCTTCTCTCGTGCTGCTGAAAGCATGGGCTACTTCACCGGTATCGGAAAAATAACGATTCCAAACACTCGTCTGTGCTCATCTTTCCTGACGTGAGTCTCTGTTTCCTCCGTTTGCTTTTCAAGGTGCTGCTCAGGTTTATCCTCCTTCAGTGGTTTATGAGACTGATCCTCAAGTCTCGGGGTTAGATGCATGAATGATGCATTTAGTGTGTGTGTGTGTGTGTGTGTGTGTGTGTGTGTGTGTTTGCGTTGGCTGCAAACCACACACACTGAGTGACTCATCACTTGGTGGTAACACTTTCACAAGGCGCCTCTAGCAGCGAAACATAATGAACGCCAGAAGTGAGAAACACGCTGTGGACGTCTTCTTCACCTTCATCACGAGGAGACGGGCGCTTACCGGCCAGATCACATGGAGGCCTGTGGAAATGCTCTCTCTCTCTCTCTCTCTCTCTCTCTCTCTCTCTCTCTCCCTCTCTCTCTCTCTCTCTCTCTCTCTCTCTCTCTCTCTCTCTCTCTCTCTCTCTCTCTCTCTCTCTCTCCCTCTCTCTCTCTCTCTAGAGTAAGGAGGGATTACTGTGTTTCAAGGCCTCCCAGCCGGTTCACTTCTTCCTCCCGTTGCCTCGACTCTATCAGGCAAACGTTATTCTGTTTTTATCATTTCTGTTTGTAACATTTGTATTTTCCGTCTGGCTGAACCGTGTCTCTCACACTGACCCCGCCCCCTTGAACCCGGCTGACCACCAGGGCGCCGTGAGGCGGTCGCCATGGCGAGGGCCGACGGGGCCGAGGGCCCGGAGGGCCCGGTCCTCTGGGCTCAGACGGCTGATGACTGTTCCAGAGCAACGCCTGAGGTCCTGAAGACAGAGCGCCGTAGAACAACAGACAGAGCGCCGTAGAACAACAGACAGAGCGCCGTAGAACAACAGACAGAGCGCCGTAGAACAACAGACAGAGCGCCGTAGAACAACAGACAGGCGCCGTAGAACAACAGACAGAGCGCCGAGAACAACAGACAGAGCGCCAGAGAACAACAGACAGAGCGCCAGAGAACAACAGACAGGCGCCAGAGAACAACAGACAGAGCGCCAGAGAACAACAGACAGAGCGCCAGAGAACAACAGACAGAGCGCCAGAGAACAACAGACAGAGCGCCAGAGAACAACAGACAGAGCGCCAGAGAACAACAGACAGAGCGCCAGAGAACAACAGACAGAGCGCCGAGAACAACAGACAGAGTGCCGAGAACAACAGACAGAGCGCCAGAGAACAACAGACAGAGCGCCAGAGAACAACAGACAGGCGCCAGAGAACAACAGACAGAGCGCCAGAGAACAACAGACAGAGCGCCGAGAACAACAGACAGAGCGCCAGAGAACAACAGACAGAGCGCCACCCCAAGGCCACAGACAGGCGCCTTGTCACCACCACCTGCAGGAAGATTAGACAAAGACAAAGAGACAAGAGACAGACCTCACCCCTCACCTCAGACCTCACCCCAGACCACCGCCACCCTCAGACCCCTCACCTCACCCTCACCCAGACCTCACCCCTCACCCTCAGACCACCACCACCCTCAGACCACCTCACCTCAGACCTCACCCTCACCCTCACCCTCAGACCTCACCTCACCCCACCCTCAGACCTCACCCACACCCTCACCCTCAGACCTCACCCACCTCACCCTCAGACCTCACCCACCTCACCTCAGACCTCACCCTCACCCTCACCCTCAGACCTCACCCCTCACCCTCAGACCTCACCCTCACCCTCAGACCTCACCCCACCACCCAGACCTCACCTCACCCTCAGACCCCCACCACCCTCAGACCTCACCTCACCCCACCCCTCACCACCTCACCCTCAGACCTCACCCACCTCACCCTCACCCACCCCACCTCAGACCTCACCCTCACCCTCAGACCTCACCCTCACCCTCAGACCTCACCCCTCACCCTCAGACCTCACCTCACCTCACCCTCAGACCTCACCCCACCCTCACCCTCACCCCTCAGACCTCACCCTCACCCTCAGACCTCACCCTCACCCTCAGACCTCACCCTCCCCACCCCTCAGACCTCACCCTCAGACCTCACCCACACCCTCACCTCAGACCTCACCCAGACCTCACCCACACCCTCACCCCTCAGACCTCACCCACCACCCCACCCTCACCCTCAGACCTCACCCACACCCTCACCCTCAGACCTCACCCCTCACCCTCAGACCTCACCCCACCCCTCACCCTCAGACCTCACCCACACCCTCACCCACCCACCCTCAGACCTCACCCACACCCTCACCCTCAGACCTCACCCACCCCTCACCCTCAGACCTCACCCCTCACCCTCAGACCTCACCCCACCCTCACCCCACCTCACCCACACCCACCCTCAGACCTCACCCACACCCTCACCACCCACACCCTCACCCCACACCCTCAGTCCTCACCCACACCCTCAGACCTCACCCACACCCTCAGACCTCACCCACACCCTCACCCACACCCTCACCCTCACCCTCACCCACACCCACACCCTCAGACCTCACCCACACCCTCAGACCTCACCCTCACCCTCAGACCTCACCCACACCCTCAGACCTCACCCTCACCCTCAGACCTCACCCACACCCTCAGACCTCACCCTCACCCACACCCTCAGACCTCACCCACACCCTCACCCTCAGACCTCACCCACACCCTCAGACCTCACCCACACCCTCCTCCGCCCCGAGCTCGGCTGATGGAGTAAAGAGGGAGTTGAGAAGGACATCAGGACTAGGATGCGACAGTCTTTAATGGAAAGGAGTATAAGGCCGTGGTGATGAGCGCTCCAAGGAAATATCTGCTTCTCCAATGTCGAGCATCTTCACGAGGAACTATTCAGTAACATGAGACACCATGAGCTGAGAGCTGAGAGCTGAGAACCCCGTGTGGCTGGAGGCGTCAACAGGTAACCCTCTGGTGTCAGGCGATGAAGAGGAGCAGCAGACTGAAGAGGAGCAGCAGACTGAAGAGGAGCAGCTCGTCTCCTAACAGAGCGCTTTGAGCACCTTTAGTGTAAATCACCCTGAATGACGTGAATGGAGCCGGACCAAAAGGCTCTGAGTCACAGCCTCAAGTGTTGAGTCTGAAACCTGACAGACAGACAGACACACAGACAGACAGACACACAGACACACAGACAGACAGACACACAGACAGACAGACACACAGACACACAGACACACACACAGACACACAGACACACAGACAGACACACAGACAGACAGACAGACAGACAGACAGACAGACAGACAGACAGACAGACAGACAGACAGACACACAGACAGACAGACACACAGACAGACAGACAGACAGACACACAGACAGACAGACAGACAGACAGACAGACAGACAGACAGACAGACAGACAGACAGACAGACAGACAGACAGACAGACAGACAGACAGACAGACAGACAGACAGACAGACAGACAGACAGACAGACAGACAGACAGACAGAACGACAGACACACAGACAGACAGACAGACAGACACAGACAGACACAGACAGACAGACAGACAGACAGACAGACAGACAGACAGACAGACAGACAGACAGACACACAGACAGACAGACAGACACACAGACAGACAGACAGACAGACAGACAGACAGACAGACAGACAGACACACAGACAGACAGACAGACACACAGACAGACAAGACAGACAGACAGACACACAGACAGACAGACACACAGACAGACAGACAGACACACAGACAGACAGACAGACACACAGACAGACAGACAGACAGACAGACAGACAGACAGACACACAGACAGACAGACAGACAGACAGACAGACAGACACACACAGACAGACACACAGACAGACAGACAGACAGACAGACAGACAGACAGACACACAGACAG
>CM070101.1:340000-385000 GCA_036178185.1 Liparis tanakae | reverse complement strand
ACAGACAGACAGACACACAGACAGACACTCAGACACAGACAGACAGACACACAGACAGACAGACGACACACAGACAGACAGACAGACAGACACACAGACACACAGACAGACACACAGACAGACAGACAGACACACAGACAGACACACAGACAGACAGACACACAGACAGACAGACACACAGACAGACAGACACACAGACAGACAGACACACAGACAGACAGACACACACAGACAGACAGACACACAGACAGACAGACAGACAGACACACAGACAGACACAGACAGACACACAGACACACAGACAGACACACAGACAGACAGACACACAGACATACAGACAGACAGACACACAGACACACAGACAGACACACAGACAGACACACAGACAGACACACAGACAGACACACAGACAGACAGACACACAGACACACAGACAGACACACAGACAGACAGACAGACAGACAGACAGACAGACAGACACACAGACAGACACACAGACACACAGACAGACACACAGACAGACAGACAGACAGACACACAGACAGACAGACACACAGACAGACAGACAGACAGACACACAGACAGACAGACAGACACAGACAGACAGACAGACAGACACACAGACACACAGACAGACACACAGACAGACAGACACACAGACATACAGACAGACAGACACACAGACAGACAGACACACAGACACACAGACAGACACACAGACAGACACACAGACAGACACACAGACAGACACACAGACAGACAGACACACAGACACACAGACAGACACACAGACAGACAGACAGACTCCGCTCTTCTCTGGATTCATGGAATGGAACGTTTTGCTCAGAGAGAGATGGTTGGACTGGTGCTGATGCTGATGTTCAGTCACTGTGGTCGTACTCATGCATCTCTCTCGTCTCATGTGATGTTTTAATGTTGTTTTGAATGCTTAGTTTGATTTATTATGTTATATTTTAAACCTTTAAACCGTCTTCTTGGACTGGTTGAATATAATTTAAATAGACATGGAGCCCGTGTGTCTGAAGCTTACAGCTGAGGAGGACATCAATGTCTTTGTTTTAAACTATAAAGAAATGTCTAGAAATGACACTAAAGTTGTTTGTTTTTTAAAGGAATAAAAAGGAAGCAGTGAGTGTGACACGTTGTCAGAGCACAAAGACGCACAAAGACGCACAATGAAGCAATCAAGTAGACAGAAACATTTTATTGGTTAAAGTTGCTTTTCACAGATACAATGACTGTTTTTGTTTTGCTCTCATCTCACTGCACTCTGATGGACACAGGCGGAGCCCTCAGGGTCAGAGGTCGACCTCGGGTCAGAGGTCACCGCCTGCACTGTGGTGATCTCTGTGTTATAAAATAAATTAGTAACGAGTGCATCAGAAACTGTTCCCACTAACTGCATCACATTACATCTGTCTGCAAGGTCTCAGAGCAAAGGCCGTCGCAGCTGAAGACCCGGACAGGTGAGTACCGACAACGTGATGCGACAACCGACAACACGACCGACAACGTGATGCGACAACCGACAACACGACCGACAACGTGATGCGACAACCGACAACACGACCGACAACGTGACGCGACAACCGACAACACGACCGACAACGTGATGCGACAACCGACAACGTGATGCAGACAGGACTATGGTCTTCAAGCGACACCGAGAGGAGGAGGCCCACGTGGAGACGGGGTCGCTGTGGAGCTCCGTTGGCAGACATTTGAACATAATTGACTAAATATTAGTCCAGAGCTATAAGCAGTCTTCTAAAAACTCACATTGTTTTTATTGTGACTCAGTTAGCTCGATCTACAGCCCTAACCATCTACTTCTCAAGCAGCAACGGGTACACGAGAAAATAAAAGATCATTCACTCAAATACGTCAAACGAGATAAACCTCTGGACCGTCTCTACGGCGAGACGGGAAGAACAGAAGAACAGAAGAACAAAAGAACAAAAGAACAGAAGAACAGATGAACAGAAGAACAAAAGAACAGGAGAAATAACAGTTATAACAGATTTAACAGTCATGAAGCCGTTCTTTATTTCTGTAGGAGCCTCGTGGATCAGATCAGCGTTGGCTGGGTCACTGCAGCCTGAACCCCCCCACTACCACCCCCCCACTACCACCCCCCCCATCACCCCCCCACTACCACCCCCCCATCACCCCCCCACACCCACCAGCACCACCCGAAAGAAAAAGACAAATAAAACCCACAAAATGAAACATGAAACCACATAAATTCAAAGTTTACCAGGAAGCAGAGGAGCGCTGACCGAGTCTCTGAAGAGGAGGAGAAGTCAATAAAGACTCTAATAATAAAGACTCAGTAATATTAAAGACTCTAATAATAAAGACTCAGTAATAATAAAGACTCTAATAATAAAGACTCTAATAATAAAGACTCTAATAATAAAGACTCAGTAATAATAAAGACTCAGTAATAATAAAGACTCTAATAATAAAGACTCTAATAATAAAGACTCTAATAATAAAGACTCTAATAATAAAGACTCAGTAATAATAAAGACTCTAATAATAAAGACTCAGTAATAATAAAGACTCTAATAATAAAGACTCTAATAATAAAGACTCTAATAATAAAGACTCAGTCTTATTACTCAGCCTGAGGGGGTGTTACCGGGGGTGATAGTAGTCACATGGTCCCTTAGTGGTGGCGTTTTTTAAACGGGGGACGCGAGTGTTTACGGTCAGGCCGACGGGCGGGAACGCTCAGATTTATTTACTCAGTAGTTTGAGAGAGAAAACTTCCACGAGAGTTTTCAATTTCCAAATTGATGGTCGGCGACGGGTCGGGGCGCGTTGACCGGTTAGTTTTTCTTTTTCGTTTAAATGGACAAAAGCTGGAGAGGAGAAACTGGTCACAAAAAAACACAACTAAGAACTAAGAAGGCACCTGTGATGAAGCCGCCCACGACCCTCACCCTCACCCTCACCCTCACCCTCACCCTCACCTCTCACCCTCACCCTCACCTCTCACCCCTCACCCCTCACCTTCACCCTCACCCTCACCCCTCACCCCTCACCCTCACCCCTCACCTCAACTCACCTCACCTCACCTCACCTCACCTGACCTCACCTCACCTCACCTCACCTCACCCTCACCTCACCTCACCCCTCACCCTCACCTCTCACCTCTCACCCCTCACCCCTCACCTTCACCCTCATCCCTCACCCCTCACCCCTCACCCTCACCCCTCACCTAACGCAGGAAGTAGAGCGGAAACTATGAAACAAGAAAAAGACTCTTTCCTTTACCCCCCCCCCCCTACGCTGAAAGTCTCTGAAACAAAACAAAGTAAAACGCATTTGCAACTTGTACCTTTTTAACAGTGTTACATAACAAGTTGTGACATCTCAGCTGGAGCCCCGCCTCCTGTCTAAGCCCCGCCTCCTATCTAAGCCCCGCCTCCTCCTGCCTGGACATTTGTGATGGAGTGTCTTCTGACCCTTCGGTTGAAGCCGTCATTCTGGGGGGGGGGTTAGGGGGGGGTCTCCTCACACGTCCAGGTCGTCGGGCCGCGGCCGGCTGCTCATGCGGCTGCTGGCCCGGCTGCAGGGCCGCGCCTCCATCAGCGCCAGCGGCTGCATCTCGTGCGCCGCCGCCAGCGGCAGCTTCTTGTGCTCGTGGGCGTCGTCGGGGAAGTCGAAGGCCTGAGCGTGCGAGTTGGAGATGGTGCTGCCGGCGCCGGGCTGGCCCAGCCGGTGCTGCTCCGTGGAGTAGTTGGCCCAGTTCTGCTCGGCCGCCTGCTTGCCGTAGTTGCGGCACGAGCCGGTGCCGCCGCCGCGCTCGCCCGTGGCCAGCTTGTAGCCCGGCGGCGACATGGGCGACAGGGGCGCGGTGGGGGAGGGGCAGCCGTTGTAGTAGGCGTACTTGGTGGTGGACAGGTCCTTGGGGGTGTGGCTCAGCGTGTTGCCGCTGGGGTACACCACGGGCGGCTGGCGGCCCTTCACGCGGTCCTTGATGTGCTTGAAGAACACGTAGAACAGCTCGATGACGTTCAGCATCAGCGACACCAGCGACACCACCAGCATGAAGATGATGAACACCGTCTTCTCCGTGGGCCGCGACAGGAAGCAGTCCACGCGGTGCGGGCACGGGTCGCGCTCGCAGGTGTACACGGCGTTGAGGCTGAAGCCGTAGATGTACCACTGGATGACCAGGAAGCCCACCTCGAACATGGACTTGAACAGGATGCTGACGATGTAGGTCCGCAGCAGCGCGCCCTTCATCTTGACCTTGCCGTGCTCCTCGATGCCGTACTTGAGCTTCTTCATCTCGATCTTCTTCAGCGGGATGTCCACGTCGCCGCCGTCGTTCTGCACGGCGCGCAGCACCTCCTCCTTCCGGTTGAACTTCTGCTCCTTGCGGTTCAGGTAGAAGACGTGGGCCAGGTACAGCAGCGTGGGCGTGGACACGAAGATGATCTGCAGCACCCAGAAGCGCACGTGGGAGATGGGGAAGGACTTGTCGTAGCACACGTTCTCGCAGCCGGGCTGCTGCGTGTTGCACTTGAAGGCCGACTGCTCGTCCCCCCACGCCGACTCCACGGCGGTGCCCAGCACCAGGATCCGGAAGATGAAGAGCACCGACAGCCACACCTTGCCCCCGGCCGTGGAGTAGGCCTGCACCTTGTCCAGCAGGCGGCCCAGAGCGCTCCAGTCCCCCATGGTCGCGGAGCCTTAGCTGTGGAGGAAGAGGAGCCGTGAGCCACTGACTGTCACCATCACCACATTTATGATGTATCACGGACATACGCACAACGTGTTATAACATGCTTATAGCACTGTTTATGTATCGCTCTCACGACTCATAAACACCCATTATAAACATGTTATAACAAGCTTATAAAACTGTTTATGTTAAGCTATTATAACTCATAAACACCCATTATAAACATGTTATAACATGCTTATAACACTGTTTATGTATTGCTATAAACACCCATTATAAACATGTTATAACATGCTTATAACACTGTTTATGTATTGCTATAGACACCCATTATAAACGTGTTATAACATACTTTTAACACTGTTTATTTAAGCTATCACAACTCAAACACTTATAATAAACATGTTATAACAAGCTTATAACATGTTTATGTAAAGCTATTATAACTAATAAACACCTATAATAAGCACGTTATAATAAGCTTATAACACTGTTTATGTATTGCTATAAACACCCATTATAAACATGTTATAACATGCTTATAACACTGTTTATGTATTGCTATAGACACCCATTATAAACGTGTTATAACATACTTTTAACACTGTTTATTTAAGCTATCACAACTCAAACACTTATAATAAACATGTTATAACAAGCTTATAACATGTTTATGTAAAGCTATTATAACTAATAAACACCTATAATAAGCACGTTATAATAAGCTTATAGTACTGTTTATGTAAAGCTATTATAACTCAAACACCCATTATAAGCATGTTATAATAAGCTTATAACACTGTTTATGTATCGCTATAAACACCCATTATAAACGTGTTATAACATACTTTTAACACTGTTTATGTAAAGCTATCACAACTCAAACACTTATAATAAACATGTTATAACAAGCATATAACATGTTTATGTAAAGCTATTATAACTAATAAACAACTATAATAAGCACGTTATAATAAGCTTATAATACTGTTTATGTATCCTATCACAACTCATAAACACCTATAATAAACATGTTATAACAAGCCTATAACACCGTTTATGTAAAGCTATTATAACTCATGAACACCTATAATAAATAATAATGTTATAATGACATATGACTAGTTTCTATAAATGATGTAGTTATTGAATGATAACTGAACATATATAATGCAGATATAATACATTACAACCTGGTTATAAGTCACACAAAAGTCATTTTTAGCTTCAAGTTACGAGAAGAAAGAAAATTAAATAAATGTTTTAACAACGCATAAAACACGAGTGAGCAGCGATTATTAAGTATTACAAGTTTACCATATTAGTCATTATAAAATGTCTCATAATGTGTTTTGATTATTATTATGAAGCATTATGAATATTCAGGAGCGCTTATAACTATCATGACAGCAGTTTATAAAGCATTACTCATTATAACGCATCGTAAACATGACGGGGCGTTATCGAAGGAGACGCAGCGAGACGGTCCATCAGCAGAAAACATATTCCACGTTTATGTAACGGCGCCCTGAAGGCCACGCGGAGACGAGGGAGCGTGGCACTGGTCCCATCGAGCGAAGAGAACAACAACAACAACAACAACAACAACAAGGACCACAACGGGTGTTCACCCAACAAGAGGAGCTTCTGAGGGATGTGAGAGGGACAGTCTGAGACACGCCGAAGATTTAAACTTTAAAAATTGAAGGAGTTCCACACTGAAGAATGACCGAGGAAGAGGAGGCCGACGAAGAGGAGGAGGCCAACGAAGAGGCTGAATTCAAGAGACTTGTTCTACACCGAAACTCCTCAAAGTGATTTAAAACACCTCAAAATATCTCAAAGTGATTTAAAATATCTCAAAATTATTTAAAACATCAAAGTGATTTAAAACACTTCAAAATATCTCAAAGTGATTTAAAACTCCTCCAAATTATTTTAAACACCTCAAAAGATCTCAAAATGATTTACAATTATTTAAAATATGTGTCTTTATTTAGTTGAGTTGAATAAAAAAGCATCAATACATGCTAATAACGTGCATTTTAACTCCTTACTCTCTACTCTTTACTTCTTATTCCTTACTCTTTACTCCTTACTCCTTCCTCCTTCCTCCTTACTTCTGTTCTTCTTGTGCTGCAACCCAAAAGTTCTGCTTCAGCCGGCCGACCTTTCAGAATAAGAGTCTCCCTCTGGCTGTTGTTGAGGGTGAGGAGAGTTTAACAAGTGAAGACCCAGGAAGCAGCTCGTGTTCCTCAGAGCGCGGTGGAGGATCGACTGACGGCGCGGTGTCCTCCGAGTGTCCGGAATAAAGAGCCGGTGGAGGAGGTGGAGGAGGAGGAGGTGGAGGTGGTGGTGGGTGTGGGGGGGGTCAGGCCTGCAGTGTGAGAAGAAGACCAGCCCGGTGTGAAGAAGCAGCTCCTCTGTTGACGCCGTGCTCCTGAACCGCTGTGTGGACACGGGCCGGTCCACGGCTTTAAAGGAGGGGGGGGCCGCTGGAACAGCCCAACGACTTTCAGACGCACGAGAGCCAGACAAAACGTCTGAGGATGCCAAACACTCGGGGGCACGGCCACGTGAGCTGCAGCGCCCTCCTCGGGCCGGAGCGTGAGGGGGGGGGGCATGAGGGTGAGGGGGGGCATGAGGGGGGGGCTGCTATAACCCCGGAGATGAACCACACGTTGACCCCTCACTCCAACGCCGTGAAGGTAACCGAGGAAACCCCAACACTGTCTTCTTCAGGGAGGAGAGGGTGACCTCTTGACCTTCAGGGGAAGGGGAAGATGGGGGGGTCGTTGTCGTTGTTAGACTCGTGGATATCCCGCCACTTTCTACATGAGTGAGTTGTGTCTGATGAGGAATGACCACAGAGGACAAACGACAAGGAGCACAAAGGTCCCGAATCTCCTTAACGCCTCGCGGTGTTTTTCAAAGGAACCATTTATGAGCACTTCACTGAACTTGCTGTGTTTTGGGGAAAGTTTTGTTCTTTTTTTATTATTATTTATTAATTAAGTGCTCATGGGGAGAATCTCAAAATGCAAAACGGAGCTTCTCTTGAGTTGAACTTCCAGTGCGCAGGAGAGAGAGAGAGAAAGAGAGAGAGAGAGAGAGGAAAAAGAAGAAGAAGAAAAGTTCCGCGAGTAGTTGATTCTTAACGTTCAAAAACTCAAATCGAGTCCACTTGACTCGCCTCGAGCTCTGTCCGTACTTAAAAAAAGAGGGGGGGGATTGTCAAACTTTTAAAAAACTAAAAAAGTAATAAAAACGCGCCGCGTAAAGTTCGGTTTGTTTTTCTAACGGAGCAGCGGCGCGCACGAGGAGGAGGGGGGAGGAAAGTTATTCTACAAATGTAAAAGAAGTTTTTAGTTGTTAGAAGTTGTAACTCACCTGGTCGGAAAGTCTCGGAGGAGAAGAAGGAGAACACCGGAGCTCCGGGGCCCGTCCGCCACTTGTGAGACCGGCGGAGGTCCAAGTGTCGGCACCGGGTGGGGCGGGGCGGGGCGGGGGGATGGGGGGGGCAGGGGGCTCAGACTGAGGCCCACTGTCAAACTTCCTTTATAACGGTCCCGTCAGAGGAGTTACGGTCACCTGATCTCTGTACGTCACGGGGGGGGGGCAAGGTGTGGAGCTGTTTAACTATTACTGTGAAGTGTGCAGTCAGCCTCCTGCACACAACTACAGTGTTTAATGCACTTTTAAGTGTAGATGACGTCCAGAAGTTATCCTCGTGGATTCAAAACTCCACCTTCATCTTAGAAGGCATGAAGATGAAGATGATGAAGATGAAGATGATGTTGATGATGGATCAGCTCCACCTCAAAACAACACACATTACGATGCAGCTGAATCCATACACCAACAGCACTCTGCAGGGGGAACACTTCGCTTTTTTTATACTTAAAGGGACAGTTCACCCCCCAAAAACTAAAAGTGCACTATTCATCTGTGATGTTTATCAATCTAGATACAGAGGCATGCACGTTTTGAGGGGGGGGGGTTGCTTCTTTAAGTATTAAACTTGTGTGCTTTTGTATGAGAATACCCATTAATATTGTTAGGAAGATAAATTCTTCATGTGATCGTAGTAAATGTGATGCATGTAATTACCAGTCCATGAGACTGAGCATCTTCTGCTTTCATAAAATGAGTGGAGGAGAAAGTGAAGTGTAATTATTTATCATTTTAAAGGGGCCCACCAGCATGAAGATTGGCAAAGTTCAATCAACATGCGAGCAGAGCGCAGTGTGAACGCTCCGTCCCGTCTCTATGGAGGCTCGCCCCTCCGTGCTTTAGTTGTAGCATTCTGTCATATCTCAGATCGCTCCTGTTGCTGTTCGTCTTGTTTTCATGGAGTCAGAGTTTCACTGCTGTTGTTCTCTCCTCCTGCCCTCTAGTGATCATTTGCTCTGCTATAATTATGATTATGATCAGTCGAACCTAAACCTATCGACCGGGAAGTGTTCTTCTTTATTTTGTAAATTTCCATGAAGCACTTATTCAGCGCACAGCACCACCTAGCGGTGGGAATAATGCAGTGCAGCTAGATGGGGCACAGACTCCCCTCTCTCTCTCTCTCTCTAAATAATGCAGGTTTAAATGTTATGCCTGTGGTGACGTCACCTTTAAATCACCTATCTCTTTATATGCATTAATAGCGCTTTGAACATCCGGGCATTTAGGCAAAGGCGGCCTCGCCCCGATGAGCCGCCGGTGTTCTATCATTTCATGCTACTTGTCCAGAACCGATACCTCGTGGTATTGCGCATGCGCCGAGTCGATTTTCCGAGTTTGTTTGACACGCCCATAATGTTTTGCACCCTGTCGATGCACGTCTGATAACGGGGAGTGACGTCCTCAAAATCCCGATTATTTCCCTAGTTAAAAGTACATTCAGCATGTATATTGTACAGGTAGTAATAATATGTAGTAATGACATGTAGATTAATGAGTCATAAGCAGTTGCTATTTCTTTTGTGTCAACAAATTATTGTAAACATGAGTTTGTTCACATTATCATAATAAAGCACTGGTTTATCATTAGGGTATTTAGTGTTGAAGATAAACACTTTAACAGTGAAAAGTGAAACATTGAACTTTGAAAGAAAAGCATATTGTGACAGTACAATAACATCCTATCAGATAGCATGGATCGATACACACCTATCGGTTTATGCAGCGGGTAGCACATTCTGACAAGGCAGCAAACAATGACAGAACAGCGGCCGCTCTGAGCGCGTCACGTGACGCTCGTCGCGTCCTCGCAGCTGACGCGAGTTAAATAGTTAATTACCTCATGACGTAGAGCTTATCCACTCGGCTTGTCTCGCGCAGGTAGTTACGGTCTGTTCACGTGACTCACCTTGAGCGCGTGCTCGCTGCGGAGGGCGTACACAGGTAATTAGTGGCGCAGGTACACCTGTGTGACCACTCCCACGTGACTGGGGTCTTCTTATCACATTGTAAACAATATTTATGTTTCTATGTATGGAGGACTTACAATGACATAAGTATAAATAAATAAATGCATGAATAAATAAATACAAGAATATATAAATAAAAGCTTAAATAAATGTATAAATAAATATATATATATACCAATGACTCGTCAACAAAGTTTACAACAAAGTGGGGAAAAGCGAATACTGTAAATCTTTATTTTTGGGTTGCAATAGTTGTATAGAAAAGCTTTTCAATGCCACCGTCACCGATGTGATTCCTATTTATATCCCAGTGCTTCCCACTCAGACACCTGAACGTCACCATAATGAGTAGAGCGCCACCTGCTGTGAATGTTTGGAGATCTCGTGGTGGATCGCGGTGTAAACATGACTAGTGGTCAAAAATTCTAACAAAATCCCAAACAAATAAGCTCTTAAATATCTAGTGAGAAACATCTCTACTGTTGTCTCTTTTACTGAAAGCATCAAATAATATTTACAGAGAATTCAGTCGGCACGGCATCAAATAACGCTACGTACTGGAGTTAATACGTGGCTGCGTACGCGTCTACAGCTGCAACATGTAAAGCTTCTGGGAGCGTTGGCATGGCAGCCAGCGAGACGCTCCGAGTCACGACGAGTCACGAGTCACGACAAGTCAAAACTCAAAATAAACTAAGTTCAAGTGGCGGGAAAATAACAACCGGCCCAGAATGTGGATCCCGATGCAGAAGGCTTCATCGGCATCGAGCTGCAGGACGTTGTTGTTGTTGTTGTTGTTGACAATAGATACAAACGCTGCTGTCGGCAAAAATAAAATAAAAAAGCACCTCCCCGTGCTTCCTTCATCTTCATGCAGGCAGCGAGTCGACCCGAGGAAGGAAACCAAATCGATGGCTTTGGGATCGAGGAAGAAAAATGAAATGTCGACGTGCCTCTTCACGTCCTTCATGAAACATCCCAACGCCACTTCACTCTCAAGTCAAAACTAAATGTCTAGAATACACGAAAAAAGAAAAGAAACATTTAAGACAAAACTTTTCTCCCCAAAGTTCTGAGTCCTGAGAAAGAATACGAGCCGTCGTCCCCGTGAAGATCATCCAACAATAGGTGTTCATCCGCCGGCCGTCACGCCACACACACTCAGGACGACCAGAGGGGCGGAGCCTCAGTGACTCGGAGCCGAGCGGATGATGAGACATTACGGGAGAGTCAAAAACCTACCAAAGTGATGCAAATGGGAGATATTCCTGAAGTATAAAACAATTGTGTATATACAAAAATATACATCCAAAAAGTCAGGCCTCCTGGAGGCCCCCTCCCCCCCCCCTCCCCCTCACCACAATTTTCTTAAACTACTCAAGCCTACATGGTCTATAAAAAATAAAAAAGGCAATTCTTCAAATAGTCCACGATACCACTCAGTGACGTATTCTCTGAAATGTAAAATACTGTATCTCCTTCAGTCCAGAATCAAGAGTTTAAACAGTCTTGGATTCACAAGAAAGACTAAATAACAAGTCAAATCCTTAATTCAAATTAAAGTTGTTGTTGTTGTTGCTGAGCCTTAATGGCCGTCATAATGTCGGGTGGAAGCGTCCGGCTCCTCAGTAGAGGCCCGGAATGATCCGGTAGCGAACCGTCCGGCAGTACTCGTCCCACGCCGAGCCGTACTTCCTCCGGCACTCGCTCATGTCGCGGGCGTCTCGGTGCACCAGCAGGATGACGAAGTAGATCATGTAGTACCACGGCAGCAGGTGGCTGAAGCCTGTGGGGGGGGGGGACATATGAACAGTTCAGAGCGCTGCTATAAAGCACAGGTGTCACACACACTGCATCATCGTGTGTTGAAGAGAAATTGAAGAGAAATATCCCATGCTTTTATTTTGAAGGTTTCAATATAATAGACATTTTTTTATGTACAATATTTCTACACTCAAATAAACAATAATCAAATGCAAAGAGTTATTCAACAACATGTTTGAGTAGTTTACACATTTATATGTTTCAGTGTGTGAAGCAGAACTCGTGGGGAGTTCTTCACGTTGGATGAAGGAGATGATAACTGTTTCCATGGAGATAAGCCCCGCCCCCTCTCCGACGTAAACAAACCACAACCAGTCGTGCGAGTGAACTCACGCGAGTAAAGCGCTGTCAGTCCGTTTTTTAATAAAAGGGTGGTTATTTTAAATTATTATAGCCGACTCATCGATTAATTGCAAAAAGAAATAATCCACAGATTATTAGATTATTAAAGTAATCGTTGCGTGGTGGTCACGGTGCATGTGTGACATGAGCGCCGGCTCACCACAGGGTAGCGACCAGGCCAGGGCCATCAGGAGGTCTCCCAGGTAGTTGGGGTGGCGGACCGCGCCCCACCAGCCCGACACCAGCAGACTCTTCCCCGTCGCCGTGGGGATCGTCTGCAGGTCTGCAGAGACACAAACACCGGTTACCACGGCGATACGGAGACGGACGAAGACACGGAGGCGGGGGAGGAGTTGTCGTTGGCATTAATTACACAACTGAACTCACGAGACAGTTTGGGGTCCGACGGGTTTCTCCTGAAGGCGTTCTTCTCAGAGTTGGACTTCCTGAAGATGTAGAAGCCAACGACTGAAAGACGGAGGCACAGAGAAAAGAACGTGAACATCCAACTCAAGTCTCAGGGCAATAAGTCTCTTTGAGCAGCGGCGTTGAGCAGCAGAGGCTCTGGTCTTACGCTTGAGCGTGACGATGGCTGCGACGGCCAGGAGGCTCAGCTGGTTGGGGTGGCTGACCAGGTAGTAGGCCTGCAGCGTGTAGGTGAAGGGGACCCACACCAGATCCCCGAACGCCAGCATGAAGCCAAATCCGTCGTGCATCAAGTCCATGGTGGTGAGAATGGCCTCCTGTGGAACCACAACGTCACTCTGGTCTCGTGAACGAGCTACATACACACACACACACACACATATGTTTTGTATTCATCAGTGTGTTCCGTCAAACTCCCTGGGAGAGATGTTCTTGAGCGTACCTCATTCCAGAGGCCGTCCACCACGTAGAGCAGCTGGAAGAGGTTCACGAGGATCATGGCGTAGGACGGGGCGTCCAGGCCCTGCAGCTTCATCTCGGCCAGCGCCAGCGCAAAGTTGATCAGACACTGAGGCGGAAACACGAAGGATCACCACGCATGCTTCAGAGCGCAGAGCGGACGCTCACGAACCCGTGGCCACGAGCTTTACCCCGCGACCGGGAGCCTAGAACTAAACTCAGGCCGGAAGAGGTCCAAAACAAATTCCACATGTGGCCACCAGAGGGTGCAATGAGGCGCCTTGAAACAGATGGACTCCCTCTGTGATCAGCTGTGGTATAAAAGTCTAAGATGCTTCTAGTGTATCTACAATAGGCTGTTTTACGTTAAGAGGTAAATGTAGGACTCGGGCGTGACGCCGGTATCCCGTGACGACTCACCCAGCCAATCAGGCCAGGGCGCATCTCACAGAAGAACTTCAGGTCGAAATCTTTGATGCGTGGGTTGAGCTCGCGACCTTTGAAGAAGTCGTAGGCCACGTTGCCTGGTGAGGTAGAAGAGGACAGAGTCAGCCACCAGGGGGCGCTACGCGGCGGGACGGAGACACCCCCCCCGACCCCCCTTACCGGAGCTCCCCCCCAGGGCCAGCTGCTCTGCGGCGGCGTACCGCGAGCGCCCGTAGAGGAAGACGCTGAGCAGCACGGCGACGAGGAAGGAGGCCGTCGCCAGCTGCAGGAAGTGGCTGTGGATGTAGGTGAGGTCGACGCCCTGGTGCAGCGCGCACGCCACGGCCAGCGCGCTCGCCGCCACGGCCCAGAAACCTGCAGGCCACAGAGCGCCTTGAATACACACGGAGAACAAAGCGGAACGCTTCAAGGAGAGAACGTCGGAGGCCGGCGCTCACCGTTGGTCCGGTACTTCAGCCTCTGGCCAGACCGGAGGGGCACGCCCTCGCTCAGCTGGAGGGAGGGAGGGAGGGAGGGAGGGAGAGAGAGAGGGAGAGACAAAGAGAGAGAGATGGAGAGAGGAGAGAGAGAGAGAGACAGAGAGAGAGAGATTGAGAGAGAGAGAGAGAGATTCGGATTAACTGACATGCAGCAGCTTTAGATCTTAGACAGCAAGAATTACTTTATTATTTGAGCCGACACCAAACACAAAATGTTTTAATCATTTCTGTAAGTTAGTGTCAGATATCAAGAGGCAAAGAACCGCTTCCCTAAAGGTTCCTCCTGACTCCTCCTCTTAATATAATAATAATAAATGTCAGAACATTTTCTTTGTGTAAATTATTATGCTCTTCTTTGAAAGGCAAATTGTATCTTCAAATCTGGCACATATTTGTGTTATAGATGCTTAAGACAGTGTAATAACACAAAGGTAAAGACACTTAAATGTATCAGGTTTCTCTTCATAAACTATTTAATACTTTTGAGGAATGAAATGTAACCTATTTTACATCTTCTCAGACATGTTGTATTGAGTTGTGTTGGTAAATGTACACATCGGTCTCGCTCACCTTCCCCACAGGCAGCAGGTAGAGCAGCACCTGGAATGAGACCCAGAGGAGCACGAGGCCGAGCGCCCGGGCGTCCCAGAAGGCCTCGGGGGGGGGCAGGGGGGGGGGGAAGTTGGTCAGACTGGGGTCCTCCAGGTTCACCTGCAGAACCAGGAACAGAACCCAGGCCGGCAGGAAGAGCAGCCAGAAGTACGCGCCTGGGGACGGGAGGGGCACATGGTCACACACACACACACACACACACACACACACACACACACACACCGTCTATAACCAGCCCGTCTATAACCAGCCCGTCTATAACCAGCCCGTCTATAACCAGCCCGTCTATAACCAGCCCGTCTATAACCAGCCCGTCTATAACCAGCCCGTCTATCTATAACTGACCTATCTTGCCTCCGAAGTCCAGCGGGGTGGTGGGGGGGGCGGCGGCGGCCCTCTTGGCGTCCTTCTCCTCGGGCCGCTGTGGTTTGGCCTCGGCTGGTTTGGCGTCCCCGTCGTCCTTCCTGCGCCGCAGGTTGTAACGGCCTTGGATCTTCTCAGGCTCCGCCTCCACCGCAGCCTCGCATTTCTGAAACATAAACAGATCAATGTCAAACGTCTGCACAGGGCGCGGGGATCTCGGGGTAAACAGAGTCCTGCACGCCGTCCGCCACGCCATCGACGAGGTTTAGATCGCCACGCCGCCATCGGGTGAAGTTCCTCTAAACGAGGGCGTCAAACTCATCCACACCGTGGGCCACACCAGCGCCATGGCGGCCTCTTAAAGAGCCGGTGTACCTGAAGCGGTGTGTAAACTACTCCCCAACATGTTGTTAAATAACTCTCTTTGCGTTCGATTATTGTTTATTCAAGAGTAGAAATATTGTACACAAGAACATTTCTCTAATATTAGAACACAGTGTTTTCTCGACTGGCCTGTCTCATACGTGTTGATGTTCATGTGTTCATTTGATTCTCTTCCCACACGGTGAAACTTGTTTTCCAGGAAAGAGGAGGACCCACCTGTCTGAGCGCGTGAGCGGCGGCACTCGGCTCTTTCTGTTTCTCTTCTTTCTTTTCATGCTTATCGTAGCCATTGTTCTCGGCCGCCTTTGTCTGCGGCTGCATGTCAAACAATGGAGGGAGATTGATGGAGATGAGGAGGGACACAAAGGGGGCGCAACGTGAGGAAGAGCGTGGCGGTTTACGCTCAACATCCAGAACGAGAGTCGACAGCGTCCCCCAAACGAAGAACGATTTAGGACTTTTGATCATCATCTCGACCTTCTGGAAATCAACTAATGGCACAACTTGAGTTACAGTCAAGACATGGAAATCATCCAGCTCAATATCCAACACCACCAGTGGCCACAAGGGGCTTTGATAGACTCGTAACGCCCTCTCACATAGAGGGACCTCTAGTGCCACCCCCACGCCTCAGAATACACACATGTGACCCATGTGACCCATGTGACCCATGTGACCCATATGAGGTGTTCATCAGAACGTGAAAACATTTGTGTCAGGAAAGAAGTCCAATGAGCTGAATCCACTGAACTGGGACCAGCCGTCTCACATTCCTTGACTTTAATAAACTGTGGAGGCACAAACTCAAACATGTGGAACCCCAACTTACTCAGTCACCTATCATATAGTTACTCAGACACCTATCATATAGTTACTCAGACACCTATCATATAGTTACTCAGTCACCTATCATATAGTTACTCATATCAGGACCTGCTGGCCAACCAGCCCAGAGCTCAACGGCCAACGGTAACCAGTCAGGACTCATTTTACTACATTTTACTCTGGTTTTAACTGCTTGTTGGCGTCAGTGTTATTTCTGCATCTGACGTTGCGGATCAGATGATCTCAACCTCCAGGATTTACATGAGTCTTGAGCCACATTGAGGTTATTCACAATCGCCTGAAGGGAAAGCCCAACCGACCGTGAGCAACGAGCACCGTCACGCAGCGAGATGAGCAGGCGGATCCACGGCGTCACACACTCGGACCCGAAGACCTCCTGCATCTCTTTCTGTACCTCGGCCTCCCAGGAGGAGGCGGCCTCGCGGCACTCACCAGGGGACTCAGACGGATCTCCAGCGAGTCCTTCAGCCTCGCGTCCCGGCGGGAGGACGCCACGCCGTCCGCCGCGTTGACGGATGCCGCCGCGGCCGCCGTGCGGGAGGACGTGCGCCGCGTGGTCCTCGCCGGGGAGCGGGACGGGCTGCGGCGGCGGCCTGGAGAGCGGGACCGGGACCGGGAGCGAGACCGGGTCTGGAAACCGGAAGCGTTCTGACGGGAAACGGCAGAAGGAGAAGCCGTCAACAACAATAATAATAAATAACAACAAGCGGGCCGTAAAGAGACGGACACACACACAGTCACTGTCTGAGCTCCGTTATTCAAACGAGACGATGCAACACAAACACCTTGTCTGTGAAGATCAATGACAAATGTTCACAATCAGACGTTATCGTTAAATTGTAATCAATACTATTGATTTGTGTTTCCCGCTGGACGTTCTTTAGAGCAGCGTCTCTACCGTGAAGCGGCCTCAAAGGGAGAGGAAGACAATGAAAGATCATTAAACTAGAGACGGACTCTGAGATCAGATAAAGACAACCCACAATGTTCAAGCAACTATCGTTTGGGTTTTTGTCTGTTTTCTTAATGACTTCATGAGGAGGCGAGCATTCTATCGTAACCTGTATGTTTATTGATTATGTTCAGGGTTCCTACACATGTGGACCAGTGGGTCTCCAGGACTTTAAACCACATGTCCATCACCAAACTGATATTATTAATGTGATCAATGTGTACGGTCCCTGGACAAGTACATATGTCTGAAATGAAACTATTAAAACGGGCGGTTCCAGCGCGTGCGAGCCAAGAGGCGGCTGAGCCACCTTGATGTCCGGCTCCTTGAGCTCCAGCTCCGTGCCGTCCTTGTAGATGACGGTGTACAGGCCGCTCTGGGCCTCGAAGTCCAGCACCTTCACCTCGTAGTACAGGTTGCTGCCGGGCCAGCGGCCCATCACCATGTCCCCGCTCTGATACCTCACGGGGGGCATCTTCATGGACCTGGGAACAGAGAACGACAAGAGGAGGAAGAGAGAGGAGAGGAGAGGAGGGTAGGAAGGGAGGGAGGGGAGGGGAGGGGAGAGGAGGATAGGAAGGGAGGGAGGGGAGGGGAGAGGGAGGGGGAGGAGGAGGGGAGGGGAGGGAGGGAGGAGGAGGGAGGAGGAGGGAGAGGAGAGGAGAGGGAGGAGGAGAGGAGGGGAGGGAGGAGGAGAGGAGGAGAGGAGGAAGGGAGGGAGGGGAGGGGAGAGGGAGAGGAGGAAGGGGAGGGGAGGGAGGGGGTAGGAAGGGGAGGAGGGAGAGAGGGGTAGGGAAGGGAGGGAGGGGAGGGGAGGAGGAGAGGAGGAGGAGGAAGGGAAGGGAAGGGGAGGGGAGAGGAGAGGAGGAGGAAGGGAGGGGAGGGAGGGAGAGGAGGGAGGAAGGGGAGGGAGGGGAGGGGAGGAGGAGGGAGGGAGGGGGAGAGGAGAGGAGGAGGGAGGGAGGGAGGGAGGGAGAGAGAGGAGAGGGAGGAGAGGGAGGGAGGGAGGGGAGGAGGAGAGGGAGGGAGGGAGGAGGAGGGGAGGAGGGAGGGGAAGGGAGGGAGGGAGGGGAGAGGAGAGGAGGGGAGGAGTAGGGAGGAGGAGGGGAGGGGAGAGGGAGGGATAGGGAAGGGAGGGAGGGGAGGGAGGAGGAGGAGGGGAGGGAGGGAGGGAGAGAGGGGAGGGGGAGGGGAGGGAGAGGGAGGATAGGAAGGAGGAGGGGAGGGGAGAGGAGGAGGGTAGGGAAGGGAGGGAGGGGAGGGGAGAGAGGAGGATAGGAGGGAGGGAGGGAGGAGGAGAGGGAGCGAGAGAAGGAGGAGAGGGAGGGAGAGGAGAGGAGGAGGGAAGGGAGGGAGGGAGGGGAGAGGAGAGGAGAGGAGGATAGGAAGGGAGGGAGGGGAGAGGAGAGGATAGGAGGATAGGGAGGGTGAGAGGGGAGGCGAGAGGAGGGGAGGATAGGGAGGGAGGGAGGGGAGGGGAGAGGGAGAGGAGGATAGGGAAGGGAGGGAGGGAGGGAGGGGGAGAGGAGAGAGGGTAGGGAAGGGAGGGAGGGGAGGGAGGAGGGAGGGGTAGGGAAGGGGGAGGGAGGGAGGGAGGGAGAGGATAGGAGGAGAGGAAGGGAGGGAGGGGAGGGGAGAGGAGAGGAGGGTAGGAAGGGAGGGAGGGGAGGGGAGAGGAGAGGAGGGTAGGAAGGGAGGGAGGGGAGGGGAGAGGAGAGGAGGATAGGAAGGGAGGGAGGGGAGGGGAGAGGAGAGGAGGGTAGGAAGGGAGGGAGGGGAGAGAAGAGGAGAGGAGGGTAGGAAGGGAGGAAGGGGAGGGGAGAGGAGAGGAGGATAGGAAGGGAGGGAGGGGCACAGGTAGAGGAGATGAAATAGAATAATAAGTTTAAATAGAAAATACATTTCCTGCTGAAAATGCGTTGGAATGCTAACATCTGAAAGCTTGGAACTGAAAAATAAAAAATAAATAGCTGAAAATGTTTGAAAATATGTGAATATATGAAGAGGGACAAAAAATGTACGGAGGAAATAGAATAATAATGAGTTTCATAAAGATGATGAGAACAGTGGTTGGCCTGCTGAAGCATTCCAACCACTGCCATGGAGGTGCGTGTGAGCGCCACTCTTCATTGTTATTACATTAGCCGACACTGTAGGACACAAAGAGGCGCCCGTCAGCATTGTGGAACACGAGTACCAGTGTGTAGAAAACCACGACTTCAGCACTGCTGACGGGCCCGGCGCTGCTCGGTTAGCCAAAGCCGCCTGTCTGACGGAGAGGTGCCATTCCATGTCCACCGGGACGGGAATGCCGGAGCAGCCGCCACGTGACAGAGAGCCGAGTGAGGCCGGGAAAACCGAGACAGATGGAGGCAATCAAAGCATCTAAACTAGAACCCCCGATGAAGGGATGAACGTGGAGTTCTTTCAAAGCTGCAGAACATTTCAGTGATTGCCGCCTGAAAAATACGAAAACATAAAAGAAGGGAAACCCACGTGAAGAGAGACGCGTTCCACACAGATCCTTCAAAAGACATCTATACCTGTGATTAAGATAAATCACCTTCACCTGTGTCACTGCCGACGACCAACTATCCATACGGTCACTCTTTGAATGTGTTGTAACTCTGTAATGATTCATCTGGTCACATGACACCTATTGTTCATCTGGTCACATGACACCTATTGTCCATCTGGTCACATCTATTGTTCATCTGGTCACATGACACCTATTGTTCATCTGGTCACATGACACCTATTGTTCATCAGGTCACATGACACCTATTGTCCATCTGGTCACATCTATTGTTCATCTGGTCACATGACATCTATTGTCCATCTGGTCACATCTATTGTTCATCTGGTCACATGACATCTATTGTTCATCTGGTCACATGACATCTATTGTCCATCTGGTCACATGACATCTATTGTCCATCTGGTCACATCTATTGTTCATCTGGTCACATGACATCTATTGTTCATCTGGTCACATGACATCTATTGTCCATCTGGTCACATCTATTGTTCATCTGGTCACATGACATCTATTGTTCACCTGGTCACATGACATATTGTTCATCTGGTCACATGATATCTATTGTTCATCTTGTCACATGACATCTATTGTTCATCTGGTCACATCTATTGTTCATCTGGTCACATGACATCTATTGTTCACCTGGTCACATCTATTGTTCATCTGGTCACATGACATCTATTGTTCACCTGGTCACATGACATATTGTTCACCTGGTCACATGACATATTGTTCATCTGGTCACATGACATCTATTGTTCATCTGGTCACATCTATTGTTCATCTGGTCACATCTATTGTTCATCTGGTCACATATATTGTTCACCTGGTCACATGACATCTATTGTTCACCTGGTCACATGACATCTATTGTTCACCTGGTCACATGACATATATTGTTCTCTCCATCCTAGAGAGGGTCCTCCTGTGTTCTCTCCTCAAGGTTTTTTTCCTCCATTGTTTGGGACTTTTTCCTGATCCGATGTGAGGTCAAAGGTCAGGGATGTTGTATGCGTACAGATTGCTAATTTGTAATTTCTGATAATGTGCTATACGAATTAAACTGAATTAAACTGAATAAGAGTGAAGAGGAAGCGTTGCCATAACGTGCGAGGCGTCATAAGAGCAGTGAATACTGTGAGTGAGGACATACTCTGGTTTCAGCCAGGCACACGAGGACCTCTGCCTCCCGCTCTGTGGGGTAACTGGAGCCACAGGCCTCCTGACAGACGCATGTCAGCCCTCTCTGATTAACATTCCAGAGCTCAAACCGCACGCCGAGTCAGGAAATGAAAGGCAGCGTATAGAAACTGTTTCCAGTTGAGGATTGTGTAAACCCTAAACCGTCCACCTCGGTTGAAATGAAGCATGCATATCAAACAACTCCTTCATGACAATAATAACCCCTCTGTTGCACAATCAAACACAAAGTGTACCTCATCTCTTGTGGCCTTTATGGAGAGAACACTCCAGCGGTCCTTTCAGAAATCAGCTGGCCAGAATTATCACAAATATGTAGGGAGAGTCAACCCGTAATCCGCTGGTGATCTAATCAAAAACAACCCGGAAACAAGTCCCCGTCTTCCATCGGGTGTGAGTCAGGGCGGAGTCGTGGCTGATGAGCTTCCTGATGAGATCTGGAGGTCGGCTTGATAACAACATACAGGAGGTGGAGTTTTACAAAGGACCCCCCCCTGCTTTGTGCTGAAAGCTGCTGTTTAGCTCCACCTGCATGAAGCCCCTTTGACACGTGACCCCCATAAGAGACCATAGGCCTGTTTACCTTCCACAGGGTAGGATCAATCAGTGCGTTCAACCCATGACAAACTTTAATGACAGGTTAATATCACGTGACTATTAAAGTAGATAATGACAGGTTAATATCACGTGACTATTAAAGTAGATAATGACAGGTTAATATCACGTGACTATTAAAGTAGATAATGACAGGTTAATATCACGTGACTATTAAAGTAGATAATGACAGGTTAATATCACGTGACTATTAAAGTAGATAATGACAGGTTAATATCACGTGACTATTAAAGTCGATAATGACAGGCTAATATCACTATTAAAGTCGATAATGACAGGCTAATATCACGTTACTATTAAAGTCGATAATGACAGGTTAATATCACTATTAAAGTCGATGTTTTACAGTTTATGAGGATTTATTATGAGATCATCTATCATAGTGTCGTAAAACTACGCAACAAAGTCAGTCGAAGTAAAACAAATACAATACAAAGCGTGAACTCTTTGAGTTTCTACCGTCGTGCGCAACTCGCATTGCGTTAAGAGTTTAATGGCCGCTAACGTACTGTACGTCTGGCTGTGTCACACGCCGGTCACAGTAAAGACGAGGCGGGTCTGTCTCCTACGACGGAAGCAACTCATAGCCGCTCATAGCCGCTCATAGCCGGTACACCGCAGCTCGGGTCCGTCGTAAGGAGGTCCGGTGTTACGGTTCAACAGGCGACCGCGTTAACTGGCGCATTACAGCCGAAGGCGACCGTTGTTGTCATAGTTACGACAACTGTCGGTCGACAATAGGACGGTGATACGTAGCTGTCGTCGTAAGTGCCGCAGCTTATTTTGTATATTATATCTATATATGAGTTTTATATTTGAGGGTTTGAACTATTTGACAATGCTACGTCCTGTGTCGTAACTACGACAACGGACGCGCCCGGCTGGGAGTCGCCAGTTAACGGGGTCGCTTGTTAAACCGTAACACCTGCTGCGTTAACTTAGCTTTAGCTATTTAGGAGGGAATACGTCACGCATTCAAATGCTGTCGTAAAACCAACCCGGCCGTCAGAGGAACGACGGCGTGAGCGCGTGTGTTGTGTTGTGTCTAACTCAAGTCAGTCTTCAATAGACGTGGCCCGAGGCCACGTTAACGAGCACGCAGTCGGAAAGCACCACTCGGCTGATGTTATCGTGGTTGTTACAATGAAGCTAACGCTAGCTATTTATCTGTCTTCACTCCGCGGTCACCGTCTAATTTCTGGCCAACACATGACTGCGTGTCGGTAATCTTCTGTAAACGCCAGAGTCCATAACGTTCACGTTACAGTTCACGTCCCGCTGCTGCTGCCGTAACTAAACGTTACCAATGCAACTCTGAGCCATGAAGAACAACGAACTGCTGCTTAGACACAACATAACGGTCACGGCTGCTGTTTTACTTGAACCAGTGTAAACAAGTTGCTACTCCAGGAACTAGTCGGAGCCTAGTTTCCGTTAACTCTGCTAAAACCAAATTCCAACAAAGAGAAGCGCACAACCATTTCCCCTCACGAGCTGATGCATAGTCAGGCGCACCTACCTTAGTGCTGTGCGAGTAATTCAGTGAGTAAAAGTGATAAAATAATCCTTTCCAAGACGAGGAAAATATTAAATTAAGATATATATTTTAAAAACGGACGGTGCCCACGGTTTGACGTAGCGCTCGTTCTCCCTCCCTCTCCGGGCAACACCCATCAGTGACTAAGAAGGCGCGAAGGCCGCTGATTGGCCGGTTCATCGTTCATTTCAAATGGCTCTGCAATCTGATTGGTTATCTGTGGATTTCAACTGGGCCAGGATTGGTTCTAACGGGAGTTACGATGACTTTCTTTACTGGTATGAAATTACCACCAGACGCAATGAGAGAACAAATCATATTAAACACCATCTATATTACATTAAAACATACATTTTGTTAAATAATTCCCTTGATTTTATTACATTTTCCTAACACTAACATCATTCAGAGATTGACATTATTTATTCAGAAAATAGCATTGGTTGTAGTACAATACTGACATTTTATATGAATGTAAGATAAGTTGTTATATATAATACGTGTTTACATATTTGACACAGAGAGGAATAAATTGTATATATATATATATATATATATATATATATATATATATATATATATGTATAACTGATATATAAATGTATATATGTATTTAAATTTGAGTACATTCAGAAACAAAACAATTATATATATATATGATCAGTGCTCAGCTGTTATTTATTTGCACAATTTCAAATGTCAAATAGCCTTAATCCGAACCAATCTGATTAGTAATATAAACCATTTAAATGTTAATAAAGCAGTTAGGAGTTTCTCTATATGGTATTAATATGGCATAAATATTATCCATGTAAAGATATATTGCATTAACGTCTGTCTGAGTGCTCCTCCCTCTGTGTGCTTTGTTTATGCCTTTTAGTGCACGTGAGTGCACGTGAGTGAGCGTGCCCATAGCTAAAGGAGCTCACACCGTCAGCTCTGTGGGCATCCTCCATGTTGAGAGCCATAAGGAGGCAACATGTTTCCTCACTTTGCAAGAGCCGCTGCTCTGTCTCTAAACCGTCTCCTCCGACACAAACAGCCAGTGTGGCGCTCTCCTCTACCAGGAGGCCCGCACAAGTAGAATCAATAGTGTAAATGTTCCGTCCTCCTCAGAAGCGCCAGAAGAAGAGCTGCAGCTCAGAGACACGAGCTCCACCAACCAGAGCGGCGGAATGACAGCCTCTATTCTTCCTCCTCTTCCTCCTTTTCCTCTTCCTGTCGGCCTCCAGACGCCCACACAAGTTGTTGTTCTGGTAGTCGGGCTGAGAAACAGAGGCTGGGCGGCTGTACCGGCAGAGGAGACGCCTGCAGGGGCCACGAGGCCTCGAGGCCTGCAGGGGCCACGAGGTCTACAGGGGCCTGCAGGGGCCACGAGGCCTCGAGGCCTGCAGGGGCCACGAGGCCTCGAGGCCTGCAGGGGCCACGAGGTCTACAGGGGCCTGCAGGGGCCACGAGGCCTCGAGGCCTGCAGGGGCCTTCTCAGTATTCCCTCAGAGTGAGATGGTTTGGAGTAAGAATGATTGATTAGATGATTGATTATGAATAGATCTGATCAGCAGTAAATTGACGGCGACTCATTTAAAAGTGAAAAATCAGCTCAGGTCCACGACATCATTCTGAAAGAAACGGCAACTTTTATTGAATTTGCTCAAACAAAAACAAGATGTTAGCGTGTAAGAAAAGACAAGTTAACAGGAGGACAGTTCAAAGCAGCCGATAGATACGCCGGGGACCCTCCGCCGGGACCCGGTGCCTCGCACACCGTTGCATTCTGGGTAAGTGTTTCCATCGGCGCGGAGCAGAGCGGCCGCTCTGTGACGGGCGTCTCGAGGGCCTGATTGTACTTCTGAGCGGTTAGAAAAGCAACCTCACAAATAAACGGAAATAAACCACATTTATGTAAAAAAACAGACAAAAACAACAACAGGTGTTCTGTGAGACGGGAACGGGTCCGAGGTCATCAGAGGCTCCTTTAAATAAGCGGGACCAACAGAAAGAGGAAAGGAACCAAGAGACACGCTCATGTGATCATAACGACGGGCCCTGCATACTGTCACTACTCATCTTCATATGTTCGACATATTAAACTTGGGAACAAGGCACAGAGCTCCGCCTCCAGGTCAGAGCGACGCGCGTCTCCTCTTGTTCCGTTGGAGCGACCAAAAACACACAAAAGATAACGAAGAAACGATGACATGAAGAAAAGAAAAGGCGATTGAGCGGAGAAGGAGACGAGTCCTTTGCTGTGGCTGATCTGCCCCGTGGGGTTTGATGTTTTGATGTTTTCTGAAGGTGCAACTCGATGCTCTGGCTGGGCGTTTTCCATTCAGACAAACAATAAAAACAAAAAAGGGCCTATTGCAAGTCTCCTGACCTTCAAATCAGAACTCCTGAAGGTGAGCGCTGGACTCATTTGATTGACAGGTGACCTCGGAGGCGTTCAGACGTCGACCCCGCGACCCTCCGCTCTCAAGGTGATTGTACTTTCTTTCTTGGTGGTGAACAAACCGATCTGAACGAGACGCGAGTTCACCTTTCATAAACTTTAGAAATGCAGTCAAATAATAATTAATAATAATATAAAGATTCTAAAAATCTGTCATGGTTTACTTGGATTTATTTTACTGTATATATATATATTTATTTATTTATATATAAACGTGATTTATAAACGGTGTCATATCCCATGAAATCATGTCTGACAGTGTCAGCCCAATACCTGCAGTAACATCGTCCACCGCGGGGCCACAAATAAAAACTAAAAACTAAAGAAGGGACAGACGAGATATCGTGAGATAATGATGTCGGGGGCGGGTGGGCCTTTAAAAAGAGATGCTACACTTATTGCTTGTAAGAAAACTGGCGCAACTTTCGTGGCAGAGCCGTCGCCCGCGAGAAGGGAACGGGCCGAGGCGGCACATGCAGACGCAGTACCTAAACGTGACCACCGGGGGAGAGCAGTGGTTTGTTCTGGCAGACGGAGCTCGCTGAGGCTACAGGAGACGGAGCGCGGCCGCCGGCGGGTACGACCCTGGAGATGGACCCGAGGGCGTCCCGATGCGAGGGCGGGGCTGCTGAGCTACATGACGCGTGGCCGAGCATCTACACCGGAACACACGGGTGGATGAGATGCTTTATTATATTTTTTCTTCTTTTTTAAATGTTTTCTTCTAAATAACTTTGTTGTCTTCTCTTCTTTTGTACATATTCAGGTTAAAATAGTATTTGAGGAAGACGAGCTTTACAGTGTCCTGCAGTGGTGGACTTCACCAGAGACTGTGGGTCCCTCATACACACTCATTCACACGCACGCACTCGCACACGCACGCTACCCTATGGCATTATGGGAAAAAAGACCTTCTTTTTCTTTTCTAGTTTGCTGTCTTCCAAACTCTGTTAATAAAACGTGCCTTTTTGATAGTAGATCACAAGAGTTGGTATTCTGAGCGTCAACGTTCACTTATGCGCCGATGGGTTAATACAGTATCAACCAAGAGTTCAGTATTGTGTGTGTGTGTGTGTGTTGCTTTCTATTATAGGACAAAGAAATCATCTTTGCATAAAAGACATTTGCTTCTCTTTCAGACGCTGTCCTTCAGGAAGCGATGCCCTCAGAGGGAGGAGGAGGAGGAGGAGGAGGAGGAGGAGGAGGAGGAGGAGGAGGAGTAGGAGGAGGAGGAGGAGGAGAAGAGGGCGGGGCTTCCTGACCACAACCCAGTCCGTTGTTGTTCCCGGCCGACGCTTCCCCGATCAACGTCCTCTCTCTCTCCTTTTCTGTTTTTGTATTGTTAGATGTTTCTTTCCGCTGGCCGTCCGTCAGGTCGTGGGGAGGGGGCGTGGTCTGAGTCCTCTACGCCGTGCTGGACTTTCCAAGCTCCTCCCTGATTGCTGGGGACACAAATAGAGTGGCGTGAGAAGTCTAAGGGACCGAAACACACCGCCATGTAATATGTGAGACGTCTTTAACACGGCGGTGAAGGAAACTTCCTCTTGTCACTCTTATTCTGCTCCGCTCCGGCTCTCCAGAGCCAATGAGGACGTGTTTTGAGACGTGCATTCTCACTGCTGACCACTAGGGGGCGACTCCAGAAATAAGCCTGGGTGTATGAAAGTGTGTGTGAAAGGGGAGCATGGGTTTCCATGGTAACTACCATCGATGAGCTCTTCTTTTAACTTCGACAGCTCCTTCCTCATCTCGTCCAGGATGTCCTGAAACGAGGAAGAAGCACAAACAACGTCACCGACCGCAACAGAACATGTGTCTGATCCTTCAGCTGAGCATCTGACTGTTTCACTTTGTTGTTCTATGTTTAACTGTTTGTTTCACGATATCTTTTGTATGTTTTTGTATGTCTTGTATTTTGTCCTTTCTGCGGACCCCAGGAAGATTAGCGGTCGCTAAGGCGCCAGCTAACGGGGATCCAATAAATAAGAAAAACAAAAAACAAACCCCCCCCCCCACACACACACACACACACACACACGCTGCTGGAGTAGCGGCAGGCTAAGTGTCAGATTACTGTAGAGAGTAACGAGTTACATCTTGAATTGTTAGTAGGGACTCAACATTCGTCCAATGGGATCGAGGAAGAGGAACTCGTCTTCTATCAGACTCGAGGGAGGAAAACCTCTCAGAGGTTCATCCTGTGAGGTTACGCCTGGTTCACAGACAACCAGGTGTAATACATGTATCCATAGCAACAGGTCATTGATTTCATAAGGTATCGCCTGATTGATTCCTAGAGAGATGGAGAGTTTCCTGATTTATGGAACGACACAAAGAATCCCGAGACCATGAAACCTTCATCCTGGACCAGGAGGTACGGCACGGCCTCATTTGCATATGGAAGATGTAGGAAGCACAAGCCCCGCCCCTCAACGGCGCCACGCACCTGCTTCAACCGGTCGTAGTCCACGGCCTCCGTCGGCACGCCGTTGGAGCAGAGGGCGGCGGAGGGCGTCGTGGAGGACTTGGGTCTGAGGAGAGAGGAGAGGAGAGAGGACTCAGCGGAGGAGACGAGGAAGAAGGAGACGAGGAAGAAGGAGAAGAGAGCGCCAAGAACACGTCGGAGCAAGGCTGAGTAACGGAGGGAAGCCAGATGAATGTGACTCAACAACAACAACAACAACAACATCATCCCTGAAAATCAATCTCTCTCTCTCCCTCTTTCTCTCTTTTTTAAGGAAAAAAGAGAATATAAAAAGAGCCGAGAGGAGGAAGTCTGGTTTCCACACACTGACTAGCATACACACACACAAACACTTACAAATAGAAACAGACACACACACACTCTCATACACAGACACAACCCCCCCCCCCCCACACACACACACACACACACACACACGCACTCAGGGCCGTATCTGTGGGCGCCTGCTGCTCGGCTTCTGGCCCTTCAGTGATAACACTGAGTGTCCTCAGCATGGGCGGCTCACGCCTTCATGTGTGTGTGTGTGTGTGTGTGTGGGGGGGGGGGGGGTCTATGTGTGTGTGTGTGTGTGTGTGTGTGACACACACATTTTAATGTCCTTTTTTCAAAGTAGTACACATAGAAAGAGCAGCAGGCCAACACACGTTAGAGGTCCGGCTGCACCAATCAGCAGCGAGCGCTCGCCCGAGATCAAAGGACTAGCGTTAGCTTTAGCAGGGTGCACGTTTAGTAGCATCTCCGATAGCCGTTCACCTGAGTGATTCGGATGACTGATGAACGCTGAGTGCAATAATACAGAATAAATATGAAATACCGTACCTTCCGATAACCGGGGATTTGCTACCGTTCATGGTGCTCGCTCGTTCCCACGGCTTCCTGGGCGTGTCTGAGGGAAAGAAGCGAGAACACGAGACTTACTGTGAGAACACGAGAACACGAGAACACGAGACTTACTGTGAGAACACGAGAACACGAGAACACGAGACTTACTGTGAGAACACGAGAACACGAGAACACGAGAACACGGGCCTCAAACCCGGGCCTCCACGCCGGCCGCTGGGTTTCGGGGATGTCAGCGCCCCCCGAGGGGAGCGCCCCAGAGGGGAGCGCCCCCGGTTATTACCGTGTATTAACTCCGTCTCCTGCCCCTGACTCACCTGGCGTGCTACAGGCGGACAGCTTCGGGGTCGTGTTGCTCTCGCCGTCCTCCTGTTGGGCGACAGACGGGTTCAAAGGTCGAAGATGAGGTCAGGTGTAGAGGAGGGAGTGAACGACTGTCTGTGTAACGCTAACACGCCGCTAGCTGTTAGCTTTAACTAAAGCATCAGGGCTACAGCCCCTGTATGTTTAAAGGATGAAGTAATAAGTAATAACGTGGTAATAAATGTCCCTAATAACATCATTTTTTATTTCTACAGTTGCGTCTGTAGCTGATAGATTCACTCAGCACAGGAATGTCGTGAAGGCGCCAGGCGCCGAGAGATCCTGTGTGTGTGTATGTGTGTGTATCTCTATGTGTGTGGTTGTGTGTGTGTGTGTAGCTCTATGTGCGTGTGTGTGCGTGTGGTTGTGTGTGTGTGTGTGTATCTCTATGTGTGTGTGTGTGTGTGTGGTTGTGTGTGTGTATCTCTATGTGTGTATGTGTATGTGTGTGTGTCTCTATGTGGTTGTGTGTGTGTGTATCTCTATGTGTGTGTGTGTGCTTGTGTGTGTGTATCTCTATGTGTGTGTGTGTGTGCGTGCGTGTGGTTGTGTGTGTGTGTGTCTCTATGTATGTGTGCGTGTGGTTGTGTGTGTGTGTGTCTCTATGTGTGTGTGTGTGGTTGTGTGTGTGTATCTGTGTGTGTGTGCGTGTGGTTGTGTGTGTGTGTGTCTCTATGTGTGTGTGTGTGCGTGTGGTTGTGTGTGTGTGTCTTTATGTGTGTGTGTGTGTGGTTGTGTGTTTGTGTGTGTGTATGTGTGTGTGTGTGGTTGTGTGTGTGTGTGTCTGTGTGTTTGTGTGTGTGTATGTGTGTGTGTGTGTGGTTGTGTGTGTGTGTGTGTCTGTGTGTGTGTGTGTGTGTGTCTGTGTGTGTGTGTGTATGTGTGTGTCTGTGTCTGTGTGTGTGTGTGTGTCTGTGTGTGTGTGTGCATGTGTGTGTGTGGTTGTGTGTGTGTGTGTGTCTCTGTGTGTGTGTGTGTGTGTGAGTGTGGTTGTGTGAGTGTGTGTGTGTGTGTGTGTTTGTGTGTGTGTGTGTGTGTGTCTCTGTGTGTGTGTGTGTGTGTGTGTGAGTGTGGTTGTGTGAGTGTGTGTGTGTGTGTGTGGTTGTGTGTGTGTGTGTGTGTCTGTGTGTGTGTGTGTGTGTGTGTGTGTGTGAGTGTGGTTGTGTGAGTGTGTGTGTGTGTGTACAGGTGTCCGTGAGCCGCTCAGGGGGCGTGTTCTTCTCACCGATCTCTGGTCGGGTTCGGGTGACGATCCTTTATCTGCGATCCTCCTCCTGGAAGACAAGAAGGAGGAGTAAGGAGGAGCAGGAGTCAGGTGAAGCTCCTGCTACAGGTAAAGCTGCCCTCTCCATCTCCAGAGCGTGATCTACCTCCTGGCCAGCAGGGCGCTCATCTCCTCCATGAGCCCTCCTCCGGGCGCCGGGCCGCTGCCTCTGCTGTCAGGCTTGGCGCCCGAGGCCCCCAACATGGCCGCCGCCAGCGCCGCCCCTGCATCGTCACTCTGAAGGGAAACAAGCCCCGCCCCCCCGTGAGATACGGCCGGTCTCTGGTGTGTGAACACGGTGTGTGTGAACACGGTGTGTGTGGGTGTGTGTGTGTGTGAACACGGTGTGTGTGTGTGTGTGAACACGGTGTGTGTGGGTGTGTGTGTGTGTGTGTGAACACGGTGTGTGTGTGTGTGTGTGAACACGGTGTGTGTGTGTGTGTGAACACGGTGTGTGTGGGTGTGTGTGTGTGTGTGTGAACACGGTGTGTGTGTGTGTGAATACGGTGTGTGTGTGTGTGAACACGGTGTGTGTGTGTGTGTGAACACGGTGTGTGTGTGTGTGAACACGGTGTGTGTGTGATCGTGTGTGAACACGGTGTGTGTGTGTGTGAACACGGTGTGTGTGTGTGTGTGAACACGTGTGTGTGTGTGTGTGTGTGAACACGTGTGTGTGTGTGAACACGGTGTGTGTGTGCGTGTGTGAACACGGTGTGTGTGTGTGAACACGGTGTGTGTGTGTGTGTGTGAACACGGTGTGTGTGTGTGTGTGTGTGAACACGGAGTGTGTGTGATCGTGTGTGAACACGGTGTGTGTGTGTGTGTGCGTGGATGTTGCAGTGACTCGGTGTGGTTGTGTATGAACACATAAATAGAGATATAAATAAATGAAGAAATACAGAAATGTAGAAATACATTTATTTAATGATGTCCTGTTGAGTTATAACTTATATTTATTCATTCATGTATTTAATTATTTATTTATACATTTATTTAAGCATTTATTTATGTATTTATACATTTATTTAAGCATTTATTTCTGTATTTATACATTTATTTATTCATTCCTGTATTTAATTATTCATTCATGTATTTATTTTTGTATGTATTCATGCATTTATTTATTTAAACTTAAGTCATTTTAAGTCCTCCATGTGTGTGTGTGTGTGTGTGTGTGATAGCAACATGTCATGTGTGTGACCTTCATGGCCTTCATGGTGTGTGTGTGACCTTCATGGTGTGTGTGTGACCTCCATGCTGTGTGTGTGTGTGTGTGTGTGACCTTCATGGTGTGTGTGACCTTCATGGTGTGTGACCTTTATGCTGTGTGTGTGACCTTCATGGCGTGTGTGTGACCTTCATGGCCTTCATGGTGTGTGTGTGTGACCTTCATGCTGTGTGTGTATGTGTGTGACCTTCATGCTGTGTGTGTATGTGTGTGACCTTCATGCTGTGTGTGTGTGTGTGACTTTCATGGTGTGTGTGTGTGTGACCTTCATGGTGTGTGTGTGACCTTCATGCTGTGTGTGTGTGACCTTCATGGTGTGTGTGTGACCTTCATGGCGTGTATGTGACCTTCATGGCCTTCATGGTGTGTGTGTGTGTGTGTGTGACCTTCATGGTGTGTGTGTGACCTTCATGCTGTGTGTGTGTGACCTTCATGGTGTGTGTGTGACCTTCATGGCGTGTATGTGACCTTCATGGCCTTCATGGTGTGTGTGTGTGACCTTCATGGTGTGTGTGTGACCTTCATGCTGTGTGTGTGTGACCTTCATGCTGTGTGTGTGTGACCTTCATGCTGTGTGTGTGACCTTCATGCTGTGTGTGTATGTGAACTTCATGCTGTGTGTGTGACCTTCATGCTGTGTGTGTGACCTTCATGCTGTGTGTGTGACCTTCATGCTGTGTGTGTGACCTTCATGCTGTGTGTGTGTGACCTTCATGGTGTGTGTGTGACCTTCATGCTGTGTGTGTGTGACCTTCATGGTGTTCGTGTGACCTTCATGCTGTGTGTGTGTGACCTTCGTGACCTTCAGAGCGGTCCCTCCTCTCACCTTGGTCACCCGGCGCAGCTTGGCCCCGGCCAGCGCGGCGGCCAGGCCGGAGAAGGGGTGGTCCTCGGCGGGGGAGAACAGCCCGGGGGGGAGGGGGGGCGCGGGGGGGGGGAGCGGGTGTCCGGGAGGAGGCGGCGGACCCGGGAGGGGGGGGGGGTGCCCTGAGTCAGCGAGGGGGCAGCGGGGAGGCGGGGGGGGGGTGGCCGGTCGCCGGGAGGTCACAGGAGCCGGGCGGCAAGGGGGGGGCGGGGGGGCAAGGAGGGTCAGCCCCGGGGACGGCGCCACTTCTGTTGGGGGGGGAGGGGCACAATTACATTCAAATATCACTTTTGGTGGATAGGCATCAAAGTAAAGGAGAGTTGTCTTAAAGAGACAGGCAACCCCAACGCCATGAGGACGCAGGTCCGGGGGACTAGTCCTCTTGGGGGGGGGGGGGGTCACGCACAGAGGGACTAGTCCCTCTGGGGGGTCACACACAGAGGGACTAGTCCCTCTGGGGGGGTCACACACAGAGGACTAGTCCCTCTGGGGGGTCACACACAGAGGACTAGTCCCTCTGGGGGGTCACACACAGACTAGTCTCTCAGGTGACCCCCAGAGGACTAGTCCCTCTGGGGGGTCACACACAGAGGACTAGTCCCTCTGGGGGGTCACACACAGAGGACTAGTCCCTCTGTGTCTCACGCGGCGGCCGCTTCACATGCGATGAGTCTCTCAGGAATGAAGGACATGTTTCTTTTGGATGGACATGATGAACACACGTTACCATGACGACATGCCACACCAACACGCGGCTCCAGTGGGACGTTCGTATATCCAAGAGTTCAAACCGGCTGTGAAAGTGGTTATTAAGTGTTTATTAAGTGGTTATTATATATATAATTAAAGAAAAGAACAACAGTAAATATCCGTGTGTCGATGACCCGAACCGCAGGAAGGTCAGACATCCCCGAGTCAGATGAGGGGCGATGATGTCGTTGGTCAATGCGCCGCGAGGGATGCATGAACATGCTGAGCCGTGATCGATGACGACACCGGGCTGATGAGGTCAGAGGTCAAAGGTCACGAGAACACCTCCGGGCCCGAGAGGCAGGAGGAGGAGGAGGAGGAGGAGGAGGAGGAGGAGGAGGAGGAGGAGAAGGAGGAGGAGCGGGTCATCAGCCTCGGTTGTTATTTCATAGTCTATGAATATGATATTACTCCCCGCTTTATGGCGTCTCGTTTCCTTTTGATTTGTGACGTTTGAATATTAAAATGTGCTTTGACATTTAAAGGAGGCACGGGGAGAGACCCCCTGGAGGCCTGACCGACCCCCTGGACCCCCTGGAGGCCTGACCGACCCCCTGGACCCGCTGAGCGGGGCGGCGCCCGCTGGTCAGGTGGTCAGGTGGTCAGGTGGTCAGGTGGTCAGGTGGTCAGGTGGTCAGGTGGTCAGGTGGTCAGGTTCGGGTTTGGGTTTGGGTTCGGTACACAGAGAGACAGACGTCACACGGTGAACACACACATGATGAGGGAATGAGAGGCGACGACTTCTACGCAACAGGAAGTCTAGAGGTCAAAGGTCAAAGGTCACCCCCCCCCTGATATGGGCCTGTACTAAGGGACTCACTGGGCCAGCTGAGGAGCAACGCTACGGCGCCCACGGCGTCCAGGAGCGCCGCTGCCAGTGAGCAAGGCAGCATGGGAGAGAGAGGGGAGAGTCAGAGAGAGAGAGAGGAAGAGAGAGAGAGGGGAGGGGGGAGAGAGAGGGGGGGAGAGTGAGAGAGAGAGGGGGGAGAGAGAGAGAGAGAGAGAGAGAGAGGGAGAGTCAGAGAGAGAGAGAGAGAGAGAGAGAGAGGGAGAGTCAGAGAGAGAGAGAGAGAGAGAGGGAGAGGGGGGAGAGAGAGAGAGAGAGAGAGAGAGGGGGGGGTTGGGAGAGAGGGGAGGGTGGAGAGAGAGGGAGGGGAGGAAGCCTTACCATGGGCGGGGAGTGCAGGAGGAGCTCCTGAGGGGGCGGGCTCGGACTGCTGGGCGCTTGGGCGGCGCCGTCTGCAGGGGGCGCTGTGGAGGGAGAGGGAACACCAGGAGCCTGGGATGAGGACGGGGGAGACAAGACGGAGGAGGGAGGGGGGGCACGGGGAGGGGAGGGGGGGCGGGGGCCGGGCAGGCCGCGCCGAAAGGGGCGTGGCCGGGCAGGACGGTCACGGGCGACGGCGCGGGGAACGTGGCGGCCGGGCGCCGGGCGAGGGCGGCCGTGGGCGAAGGGCGAGGGCGCCGCTTATCGGGCGAAGCGCGGCCCGCCGCCTTCATCACGGGCGGCGAGGGCGGCAGCGGCGTGAAGTTGCACGCCGACCACACCACGGACTTGGCCGCGGGAGGCGGGGCCGCGGCGGCAGTGGGCGGGGCTTGAGGGAGAGCCTGCTGCTGCCGCCGGGGCACGGTGGCGTAGTGGGGCAGCACCGGGTGGAAGGCGGAGCCCAGAGAGGTGGCGAAGCGGGACGCCGAGTGCCTCAGAGGCGGCGTGGGGGCGGCGGCCGAGGGGCGGGCGTGCCTGGGCCGGTAGGCGGGCGCTAGGGACGCCACGCGCATTGCCAAGGGAACAGGGAGTTCTCAAAGGCATGGGGAGGAGGAGGAGGAGGGAGAGGGAGGAGGAGGGGAGGAGGGGAGGAGGAGGAGGGGAGGGGGGGGAGGGGGGAGAAGAGGAGGGAGGAGGGAGAGGAGGGAGGGAGAGGAGAGGGAGGAGGGAGGGAGGGAGGAGGAGGAGGAGGGAGGGGAGGGAGGAGGAGGAGGGGAGGAGGGGGAGGAGGAGGGAGGGAGGGGAGGGAGGAGGGGAGGAGGAGGAGGAGGGGAGGAGGGAGAGGAGGGGAGGGGAGGAGGAGGAGGAGGGGAGGAGGGGGAGGGAGGAGGAGGGAGGGGGAGAGGAGGAGGGGAGGGAGGAGGAGGGGGGAGGAGGAGGAGGAGGGGACGAGGAGGGAGAGGGGGGAGGAGGAGGGAGGGGGAGGAGGAGGAGGAGGGGGGGGGAGGAGGGGGAGGAGGAGGAGGAGGGGGGGGGGAGGGGGGAGAGAGAGGAGGGAGGGAGGAGGGGAGAGGGGGGGAGGGGAGGAGGGGGGAGGAGGAGGAGGAGGGAGGGGGGGAGGGGAGGAGGGAGGAGGGGAGGGGGAGGAGGAGGAGGGGAGGAGGGAGGGGGAGGAGGAGGGGAGGGGGAGGAGGAGGAGGAGGGGGGAGGGGGGAGGGGAGGAGGGAGGAGAGGAGAGGGGAGGAGGGAGGAGAGGAGGGAGGAGGAGGAGGGGAGGGGAGGAGGGGAGGGGGAGGGAGAGAGGAGGAGGAGGGGGAGGGAGGGGAGGGGAGGAGGAGGAGGGGAGGAGGAGGGAGGGGGGGGGGAGGGGAGGAGGAGGAGGAGGGGGGGAGGGGAGGAGGGGGAGGGGAAGAGGGAGGAGGAGGGGAGGAGGGGGAGGGAGAGGAGGGGGGAGGGAAGAGGAGGAGGAGGAGAGGAGGAGGGGGGGGGGGGGGAGGGGGGAGGAGGGGGGGGGAGAGGGGAGGAGGGGGGGGGAAGAGGGGGAGGAGGGGGGAGGAGGAGGAGGGGGGAGGAGGAGGAGGGGGGAGGGGAGGAGGAGGAGGAGGAGGAGGAGGGAGGGGGAGGGGGGGAGGGAGGAGGGGAGGAGGAGGAGGGAGGGAGGAGGAGGAGGAGGAGGAGGAGGAGGAGGAGGAGGGGGAGGAAGAGGAGGAGGAGGGGGAGGAGGGGGGGAAGAGGAGGAGGAGGGGGAAGAGGAGGAGGAGGAGGAGGAGGAGGATGAAGCAGCCGGCATGCACACAGGAGGGAAAGACAGGAGGTCCGGAGAGAGAGGAGGAAGGAAAGAAGGAAGGAGGGAGGAGAAAAGGTGGCAGATGAAGCAGGAAATAACCAGCAGAGCTTCACCAACAGTTTATAGGTTGTGTCCAACATTTAGTGAGGAGACACACACACACACACACACACACACACACACACACGCACACACACACACACATGAAGCCTCTGGAGATGTGAGCATGTTCACCGTCACACCTGACCGGCTCCTTGTCGTCCTGTTTACAGCTCAGTGAGTGTGTGTGTGTGTGGTTGTGTGGTTGTGTGTGTGTGTGTGTGTGTGTGTGGTTGTGTGTGTGTGTGTGTGTGTGGTTGTGTGGTTGTGTGTGTGTGTGTGTGTGTGTGTGTGTGTGTGTGTGTGTGTGTGTGTGTGTGGTTGTGTGGTTGTGTGGTTGTGTGTGTGTGTGTGAGCGCCCTCACCGGCGTTGGAGATGCGCCTCCCTCTCTCCCAGTCCTGCTGCTCTCTGTCCAGCTGCTCCTCCTGCTCCTGCTGCTCCAGGCGTTCTCGCTCCTCCTGCACCGCCCTCTCAGCCTGCAGCTCGCGCTCCGCCTGCGCCTCCTTTTCCAGGAGCTCTCGCTCCAAACGCTCCTGCTCCTCTAGGCGCTCTTGCTCCTGACGCTCCTTCTCCTGACGCTCCTTCTCCTGACGCTCCTTCTCTTGGCGCTCCTTCTCCTGACGCTCCTTTTCCTGATACTCCTTTTCCTGGCGCTCCTTCTCCTGACGCTCCTGATGCTCCTGTTCCAACTCCTTCTGCTTCTGCAGGTCCTGCAGCTGCCTGGGTGAGGAGAAGGAGAGGAAACGAGGGAGGAACAAAGGTCAGGAGAGCAGTGGAAAGAGGGGAGAGGAGAAGAAGGATGAGGGGAGAGGAGACAGGAGAGGAGACAGGAGAAGAAAGGAGCGGAGGAAACAGAAGAGGAGAGGAGGTGAAACAGGAGGAGAATGAACATTAATGCAAAATCCACATGTCTGTAGTCGGGGATGTGGGAGCAATGTTTCAGGAACGACGAGCAGAGCAACGAGAAAGGAGAACATGAGGGGGGCGGGGCCTGTCTCCCCCCCACCCCCCTCATGACCTACAGGCAATCTCTGTTGTCATGACATTACATAAGGTAACACTATTCCAAGACCGCCATGCGGACGCTTCCCATTGGCTGCAGAGAGACAGCAGAAAAACACAACGATGAAATAAAAACTGCTGTTCTCATGTCAGTGTTTTAATGTTAAAGCTTTAAGCTTTATGTGAGCTTTTACTTCTTTTGACGCTCACTGTGGCTGCAGCGCCGAGCTGGGCCACTAGGGGTCAGCAGAAGGCAGCGCTAGAAGGACGTGTGAGTGTGTGTGTGTGAGTGTGTGTGTGTGTGACTGAAGGAGCAAGGGGGGGGGGAGAGAGAGACATGTGAGCAATGTGTTCCCGTGTGTGTGTGTGCGTGTGTGTGTGCATGTGTGTGTGTTTGTGTGTGTGTGTGAACATGACAATGTGTGACGGAGAGAAGCAGCCATTTCCCCTTTCTGAGGTTATATGTAATAACTGTAGACCCCCCCCCCTGTCAAACTATACAATACATTCAATATTGTCTACATATTTATATATTTCAACGTATGAAATATATAAACGTGTTGGCTGTAAATGAGCGAGTGTTACGTTCATGAACTGCTCGAGCAGGGAGAGTGATGGTGGAAACTTTCTCTGTGACACACACACATACACACACACATACACACACACATACACACACACAGACACACACACAGACACACACACATACACACACACAGACACACACACACACACACACACACTCCTCCGGGTCGCTGTGTTTGGCGAGGTGCGCGTTGGGATCGTCTCCCAGGGATCTCGGCTGCCGTGGGAAGCCGGTGGCTTCAGTCAGGGTTCTTTAGAGAGAGAGAGTTGGCTTCAGAGAAAACTGGGTCCCAGAGAGAGAGAGAGAGAGAGAGAGAGAGAGAGAGGGAGGAGAGAGAGAGAGAGAGAGAGAGAGAGAGAGAGGGAGGAGAGAGAGAGAGAGAGAGAGAGAGAGAGAGGGAGGGAGAGAGAGAGAGAGAGAGAGGGAGGGAGGGAGGGAGAGAGGGAGGGAGAGATAGAGGGAGGGAGAGAGAGAGAAAGAGAGAGAGAGAGAGAGGAGAGAGGGGGGAGAGGGAGGGGGGAGAGAGAGAGAGAGAGAGAGAGAGAGAGAGGAGAGAGGGGGGAGAGGGAGGGGGGGAGGACCAAACAAACCTGATCACAATGAGCTGGTAAAGGGAGGAAGTCTGAGAGAAATAAGATTGGTAATAAAATTGTTTGCAAAAGTCTCCAGATCTGTGACCGTCGAGGAGAAGGTTCAGCTTCCACTTTGCACCCCCCCCCCCCCCCAGTGGACAGGATACAACACTGCAGCTGATTAAAGTGAACATCAGCAGCACCAGAACTAATGGAGGTTTCCACTGCAAGGAGTTCATCCTGACCAATGAGGAGCGACGGAGAGGTGCGAGGACTTCAAATTAAAATAAATGATCTCTTTATGTCCGCTACGCCTGAGCAGCACCGGAGGGATGAGCGCGGAGCGCGACCCCAACCGGGCTGGACGGCCGCCGCCTCACAGCTTCTCACGCGGCGCCGGCAGCCGCTGATGTAATTACAGGAAGAACCGGCGCTGGATTTATGGGCCGAGGGAAGCGTGGCGGGGTCAGGAGGAGGGCTCTGCAGCCTGCTCGCTCTCAGCAATGAGTTCCCGTGCCCCCCCCCCCCCCCCCAGAACATCTCCGTGATTAAACACCGCCTGTGATGTAACGCTGGGACAGCAGAGGGGCTTCCACTCCTCTCTCCTTGACTGCTGCTGTTCTTTTCTACGCAAAGAGGGCGAAACGGACAGCAGCCAAATGATGGCAGGTGGTGCAGGGGGGGCAGGTGGTGAGCGCCATCTTTTCTGTTCAAAAAGCCAAGTTTAATTTGTTGATTGATAGGTAGGTAGGTAGGTAGATAAATGATAGATAGATAGATTATGAATAGATAGATAGATAAATAGATAGGTAGGTAGATAAATGATAGATAGGTAGGTAGATAGATAGATGGATGATAGATAGATAGATAGATACGGAGATAGATAGATAGATAGATAGATAGATAGATAGATAGATAGATAGATAGATAGATAGATAGATAGATAGATAGATAGATAGATAGATAGATAGGAGATAGATGGATAGGTAGGTAGGTAGATACACACAAAATAGGACTTAGACAGAAGGTCACAGTGTGCTGGTGATGACGCAATCTACTGGGAACGTATACTTTGCTAAGGTATATAGGCATACATCCACTTATATCATTATATTTAGAGTCAAATGGACCATAACGTGGGAGAAGTGGTGTAATTCCTGCGAGTTCTCCGTGTTTTTGTCACCCAACTTTAACGCTTTAACAGTTTGTTTTCACTTCATGAAAGCTACATTCTGGTCGCCCTAAACATGTCTTATTCAGCATTTTCATTGTTATACCCTCTCGGGTTTAAAAAAACAAGATGCTAACAGAACCTCAAGGCTTTTGGTAATGGTAGTGCCCACCCCATACGGGTGAGCTCACGGCCACGACGGCCCTCCTTTAATAGAGCGGTGTAGGACTGAGACGCTGCTCCAGGAAACTTGGCCCGCGGCCGCTCTGTTACCCGACCGGTCTCCTTAACATCTCGGCTGTTTCCAGAATAACTCCCTCTCGTATCCAACAAATAAAACTAAACTCACAGAGACAGGGTGATTTGTCTTGTGCAATGTCTCGTTTTTCTTCTCATTCCATGGGGTGTTCTGTCTGGAGCGTCCTCATTAGAGGAGAGGGAACCTCGGCTGTCCTGACGTCTCGTTGCTCTGATGTTTCCTCTGTTGCAGTTAAACGTCCGTGCTGGCGTTGATGAATGTCCTCTAGCTCAGGGGATGTTCAAACCCAGGACTGTTGGCCACATTTGTGTTGAAAGGACAATAAAGTTGTGAATTAGTGGCCTTGAGCTCATGCACATGCACGCTCACAAACCTGGCAGTGTACGTTATGGATGTCACACATGCACACGTCATTTCCCTAAGCAGGAGATCATGACATTCTGAAACAATATGCAAATGCAGCTTTAAATAAGCTGTCCGGAGAGAGGTGTGGGCATGTGGAAGTGTAAAAACTAAAGTGAAGGCATAGAGTGGAACTAAAGCTGGTTAGACTTTGTTCCTTGTCAAAAAGAAATCCAAAGAGACACTGAAAAGGCCTTCCTCCGCTCTGTGGCCGGGACCAGGAGCTTCAGTTCAAACAAGCCGGACTAACAGGGAACACGCCAACAGAGTCTGTTCTACTCAAAGCAAATGGGTGAGGCATGAAAGCACCCTGGGGTCCAGAACCCTTCTTGGAATAGTTATTCCAGGATTGTTGAAGGCGTGGGTGTTAAAAGCTTCTCCCTGCCCACACCAGGACGACCGGCTGTGAACCGAGATGGTGGAGGGTCGAGCTGCAGCACATTGTCCTGTGCCTATAGGAGCCTCAAGAGGAGCCCTGGGGTGTCCTAGAACAGTGTAGGGTTCTCCTTAGAACCCCAAGGTTGGGTGTAGATGAATCCCTTGCAATATAAAAGCGTTCTCAATAGAATCCCATGGGTAGGTTCTAACTCTTGGAATATAAGAGAGTTCTCGGTAGAACTCTTTGGGTAGGTTCTAACTCTTGCAATGCAAAAGGCTTCTCAATAGAATCCCCTGGTAGGTTCTAACTCTTGCAATAAAGAAGAGTTCTCGGTAGAACTCCCTGGGTAGGTTCCAGATAAAAACTCTTTGAATGATCATTGATCCGACCCCAAGGGTAATTTCAAGATGAAACTCTTGGAATATGAATGAGTTAATGATCCAGAACCCTGGGTAGGTTCTACATGGACCTTATTTAAAGACTTGACTCTTTGTCTTAAACCTGCGTCTCCCTTTCTTTGCAGGTTGTGACACCTTGAACCACAAAGACTCTCCGTAGACAGGGGAATCTTGTTAGCATCCTTGTAAGGTGAAAAAGATTTGAAAGAACCTCCAAAAAGAGTTCTGAGTGGAACCATTATAGAACAAGTGCTATCTGTAATAGCTCTCATGAGGGGTTCTGAGGTAGAACCGTCATGAGGGGTTCTGTTCAAACCACCCAGTCGGTTCTATTGAGCACCTTCTTTTCTAAAAGTGAGATTATATCTTTATTTGCATTGAAAGTTGTCAGTTCCAGAAGACTTCATGTCAGTCTGAAGTCGGGTCATCAGCATTGTTTCATGTCTGGTGTCACCTCCAGGGACCCATCCAGTGCCCCCCCCCCCCGCCCCCTGAACCTGAAGCTGGTTCCTCTTGCCTCGGTGCAGGGAAGCGTAACGATCCGAAGCTGAGAGAAGACTTCCCGCACGCTTTCACTGGCGCTTCACTCGCCTCCTGACAAGGGTTGCCAGGGAAACCGTTGCTAAGGGAGCGTGGGCGGCAGCACGGCCTGAATCCCGAGCGTGCACAAAGACGTAGAGCGCACATATTCCTGCTTCCTCTTTGGATCGACTTACAGCCACTGAGCGGCGAGTCGGAGAGGACAGGAACACGAAGGCCTTCAAGATGGAGAGGACAGGAACACGAAGGCCTTGAAGATGGAGAGGACAGGAACACGAAGGCCTTCAAGATGGAGAGGACAGGAACACGAAGGCCTTCAAGATGGAGAGGACAGGAACACGAAGGCCTTGAAGATGGAGAGGACAGGAACACGAAGGCCTTGAAGATGGAGAGGACAGGAACACGAAGGCCTTGAAGATGGAGAGGACAGGAACACGAAGGCCTTCAAGATGGAGAGGACAGGAACACGAAGGCCTTCAAGATGGAGAGGACAGGAACACGAAGGCCTTCAAGATGGAGAGGACAGGAACACGAAGGCCTTCAAGATGGAGAGGACAGGAACACGAAGGCCTTCAAGATGGAGAGGACAGGAACACGAAGGCCTTCAAGATGGAGAGGACAGGAACACGAAGGCCCCGCTCTCCCCGTTAGCTGCGTGTTGAAGTGTCCATGAGCAAGGCACTGAACCCCCAGCTGCTCCCCGGTCATCACTGCAGCCGCTCAGGAGGGTCAACACAGAGAACAGGTCAAGCCTGTGGACCTGGACTCTGAGTCACAACAGATTGAATCCATGTCAACACTGGAAGTGACTCACCTGAACATGAAGACGATGGAGCGTGTGGAGGAAGTGATGAAGGAGGGAGGATGAGGGAGTGAGGGTGAAGGAGGGAGGATGAGGGAGGGAGGATGAAGGAGTGAGGATGAAGGAGTGAGGGTGAAGGAGTGAGGATGAGGGAGGGAGGACGAGGGAGGGAGGATGACAAAGTGAGGATGAAGGAGTGAGGGTGAAGGAGTGAGGATGAAGGAGTGAGGGTGAAGGAGTGAGGGTGAAGGAGTGAGGATGAAGGAGTGAGGGTGAAGGAGTGAGGATGAAGGAGTGAGGGTGAAGGAGTGAGGATGAAGGAGTGAGGGTGAAGGAGTGAGGGTGAAGGAGTGAGGGTGAAGGAGTGAGGGTGAAGGAGTGAGGATGAAGGAGTGAGGGTGAAGGAGTGAGGGTGAAGGAGTGAGGGTGAAGGAGTGAGGGTGAAGGAGTGAGGATGAAGGAGTGAGGGTGAAGGAGTGAGGGCTGAACTGCAGCGTAGGGTGACGTCTCGCGGACAGGTGTCCGCGGCTCCGTCGCCATGACAACCCGTCCACGGCAGGTTGACCCTGAGCCGTGGTGCCGTTCCTGAAGCCGGTGACCTCGTGTTCTCGGACGCCAACAGAACGCCGTGGCGTCCCTTCTGCCGCGGCTCCGACACAGAATCCCACGCTGTTTATTTCTGATGCTTTTCTCGCGTCGGCTGATAATTCGACGGCCCGTTTGGGCTTTTTGACACGTTGCCGCGAGCAACAACGGCGCTAAATCTCCAGGGACGCCGAAGTCTGGCGGAAGCTGTCGGCCGGCTCAGCGGCTCGCCTGATTGGCTCCAGAACCAGGAGACGTTGTGTGAATGGACGGGAGCCCAGATGGACCATATGGACATGCTCACAGTGAGGAGCTGGTCCAAGTGGGATATGCACACACACAACACACACACACACACACACACACACACACACACACACACACCATGTGTCATTTTGTGTCCTGCTAACATAAGAACTCCAACCTCGTTATAATGGAGAAGCTAACATACCTTTTTTTTTAGTTTGGAGTTATGATTCTGTGTGTGTGTGTGTGTGTGTGTGTGTGTGTGGTGATGTCAGCCTGCGCTGGTGTTTTCATCCCCTGAGTGTTAAATACCAGCAGCTACATGCTAACAGCCTCACAGAGCTCTCTATTCCCTCATCGTCTCTCCTCTCTCTCTCTCCCTCTCTCTCTCTCTCTCCCTCCCTCTCTCTCTCTCTCCCTCTCTCTCTCTCCCTCTCTCTCTCTCTCCCTCTCTTCCTCCCTCTCCCTCTCTCTCTCTCTCTTCCTCCATCTCTCTCTCTCCCTCCCTGCTGTCTCTCCCAACACTCTTTTCTTTCACTCCCACGCACCGTGCAGCTATTTTTACCGCGGTCTATTATTTCCATCTCTCCGTTCTTTCTAATCCGAGAGCCGCGTTCCCAACAGGTGTTTCACCCTGCCCCCCCCCCCCCCTCACCTGTCTGGATGGAGAGGGATGAAGGGGAGGAGGGAGGAGGGAGAGGGAGAGGGAGAGGGAGGAGGGAGGAGGGAGGAGGGAGAGGGAGAAGGGAGAAGGGAGGAGGGAGGAGGGAGGAGGGAGGAGGGAGAGGGAGAAGGGAGAAGGGAGGAGGGAGGAGGGAGGAGAGAGGAGGGAGGAGCAGAGGAACGCCGCCTGGTGCCCAGACATCTTCTTCTTCCTCTTCTCCTTCCTCTTCTTCTTCCTCTTCTCCTTCCTCTTCTTCTTCCTCTTCTTCCTTCTCTTCTCCTTCTTCTCCTTCCTCTTCCTCTTCTGTCTCCATATCAGGCCTCATGGTTCTCACATTCCTGATGAGACGCGATAATGAAGTGAGCCGAAGGCGTTGACGGACTCCTGAGTGACCGACGTGACGAACATCTGGGGGTATTTCCCAGCATGCCGTTGGGCCGTGTGTTCTCTGACAATGGGCCGACTGTGTCGACGGTTCCTTCCGGTCGTGTTCCAGATCGAGGAACGCGGAGCAGAGCGGGGGGGAGACCCGTCTCGGTGATGAACACTATTTCAAATGAAACAGTGTCAAAGTAAAAACTCAGGTCAAAAGTCTGAAGATGATCCAAAGAGTGTTTTAAACATGCATTCTCTTTACTGTCCACCAGGGGGCGACTCCTCCGGATGCAAAAGGAACTGAGAAAATGACTCTTCTTCTCTTGATGTCTTCCCTCAGTAAACAAGTGAACATGAGTTCATGTCTCAGTCTCTAGTTCCAAGTCTTCTTCTATACAGCCTGATGTCATCATTTATGGTCAAGTAGAGTCAGACCATAAAGCAGGGGGCGCTCGTGTTTATCTCGTGTTTATCTCGTGTTTATCTCGTGTTTATCTCGTGTTTATCTCGTGTT
>CM070101.1:327500-332500 GCA_036178185.1 Liparis tanakae | reverse complement strand
CAATGGAAACAGACTCGTGCATTTCTGCACTCCGACGGTTCATCTGCAGACAAGGCCAAGTGAAGGAGATTGTTTCTGACAACGGTACAAATTTCGTTGGGACAGAAGGGGAGCTTCGGGAAGCACTTACCCACCTTAACCTCAGCAAGATCCAGCATTCGATGCACGCTGAAGGCATCAAGTGGACATTCAATCCACCCTACGGTCCTCATCATGGAGGCGTATGGGAGCGGCTCATCCGGATAATCAAAAAGATCCTCTACTCCATCACAAAGGAACAGACCCTGGATGACGAGAGTCTCCAAACGGCTCTATGCGAAGTGGAGGCAATCACGAATGACCGACCCATCACAGTCTTATCTCAGGATATACAAGATCCAGAACCTCTGACACCTAACCACCTACTGCAAATGAAGTGAATGCCGACTCTTCCACCCGGACTCTTTGAAAAAGGTGATATCTATTCCAGAAGAAGATGGAAACAGACCCAATATATAGCGGATCTCTTCTGGAAGCGCTGGACACGAGAGTACCTTCCATTGCTACAAGAGAGGCAGAAATGGAATCGGATTAAGAAGAATCTAAAGCATGGAGACATCGTGCTGATCATCGATGAAAGTTCTCCACGCAACTCCTGGCCCATGGGCCGCATCACAGAAATCTTTCCGGACAAACGAGGACACGTACGTCGGGTCAAGATCAGGACACAAAATGGCACCTTGGAAAGGCCCATCACGAAGCTGTGCCTCCTAAAGGACACGACCTGAGGACACAACCCATCACGAAGCTGTGCCTCCTACAGGACACGACCTGAGGACACAACCCATCACGAAGCTGTGCCTCCTACAGGACACGACCTGAGGACACAACCCATCACGGCTGTGCCTCCTACAGGACACGACCTGAGGACACAACCCATCACGGCTTGTGCCTCCTACAGGACACGACCTGAGGACACAACCCATCACGCTGTGCCTCCTACAGGACACGACCTGAGGAGACAACCCATCACGAAGCTGTGCCTCCTACAGGACACGACCTGAGGACACAACCCATCACGAAGCTGTGCCTCCTACAGGACACGACCTGAGGACACGGCCCTTTGACCTTTTCTTATTCTGACCCCTGAAACGACTTTAGTTAGACCTTTTCTCTCTTCTCTCTTCTTTCTTCAATTAGGGGCCGGAGTGTAGAAGCCATAATGTGATTTGTTTACCTGTCTGTTTGTTTTGTGTCACGTTTTGATGACGTCATGTCGGGGGGGCGTAACTTTATAAATAGACGGCACCTGAGTGCCGGCAGGTGTGTTTTGTTTGAGAGAGCGGAAGGGAAATTATTTTTAACCGCATGCCAGCATCGCATGTCAGCACGGCCACGGAACCGCAAAGAACCGCACGGAACCAGGAATTTGACGGTTTATTTTCTGTTAAAGAGTTTTCATTGATTTTCTGTAAATACAATAAAGCTGAAAGTGACATTAAGAAAACAATGCGCGTTAATCTACCGACCGCCTCTACACGCTGCGTCCACCAGAGGGCGCTGACACGCTGCGTCCACCAGAGGGCGCTGACACGCGTGAGTTCCCTGACGCATTATAAAAATACTTCTCATGCCTTATGATCCATTTATAGCGCCGCTTATTTATATTCTCCTTTCCGCTTTAAATAATAATGATGACTAATAAGGTCACGTATCGTGTAGCGTCATGATGGCGCTTCACTCTGGTATTTTCCTTTTGGCTAAGATCACAGAGTATTATAATTCCCCTGGTTGTAATGTAATATAATATTCTTACCGTGTATTATAATACATGTCTGAATGCATTATAATGTCATCATAAGTCACTCCAGTGGTCATTGTCAGTGTTACGTAACATTAAGACGTTTGCTTATGTTTATTGATATATGTTTTCACTTTCATTTACACAATGCGGTGGATAATCACATTGAAATGCACCATAACAGAGATTATAATGCATTGAGAAATGATTATTATGTAAGTTTCACGACTAGAAAATACATAATATCCTAGGATCCGATAAAATAAACAAAACCCATCAGTGACTAGACAGTCTGATGGGGTTTGGGCTCTGATTAATCTTTGATGGCATCGTGAATGTTAAAGAGCGTATAGCTGTAATGCTACAGAAGGCTCAGACGGTTTATAATGTCTCTTCATTGCCCAGAACTGCCAGCAGAGGATTTATGGTCCAGACCACGACTCAGACCCGTGACCCGTGACCCCCCCCCCTCCTGATCCCGGGCCTCCCACCGACTTTAGCCTTTTTAGGAGAAAAGAGAAACACACAAACAGTGTGTGTGTGGGGGGGGGGGAGGGGGGGGGGCTCGTCGGTTGGAAACAACGTCACTTTAACTCAGAGTCAGAAACTTTTCCTCTCTGACTCGATAACTGGTTTAACTAATGAAACCAGTGTGTGTGTGTGTGTGTGTGTGTGCGTGTGTGTGTGTGTGTGTACTGTATACAGACAAGTTCTCGAGGCTGGAAGTGTGTGTCATGATTCTACACACACATGAGTAAACACACATTCCACACGTCAACAGTCACCACATCCAGCTGCTTCGCTAAGACAGAAACTATTCGCTGCTTTGTTCACTCACACACACACACACGTACACTCACACACACACACACACACACACACACACACGTACACTCACACATGCACGCGCACACACACACACACTCACACACACACACACACACACACACGCACAAACACACACATGCACACACACACAACAACAAAGGTAAAGGCTCAATCAGCTTATTAACACAACAATAACTAAGGAATAGATTTTACTAGAGAAAAAAAGAGAAATGTAAATTTGATCAATAAATAATGCGTGATAACAAAATGTCTACATTTAAAGTTATACGTTTAAAATCAAATAAACCGTCAATAAAATCGTGCAAAAGATGTAACCTAAAAATGTTTTTATAACATGTTTTTAAAATGTGTATAACCTTTAATCTTCAATCTTTTGTTTTAAATAGTTCTCCATGTCTTTATCTACAGGCACGTTGTCTTCTTCTGCCTCTTGGATTTGTAAAACCACCGATCGATTACCGCCACCAAGTGGTGGGAGGCCGTATTGCACCTGAGCGTCTCCTGGCTAACAGAACGACCTCTGGGCTCCTAAACTGACCCCCGACTCTCTGATGATACACGGGGCTGAGATGAGTGGTTTGTGGCCCTCTAGGTGGCGCTGATGGCCCAATCAGGGGTTAAGAGTCACAGCTGTAGGAGGAAAGATGCTCTCAGGAGAACGCCACAATTAGAGTGTCTGACCGCTTCCTTTCCTTTGAACAGGACCAGACAAAGAAAGAGGTGTCATTCACATTGATGCATCTCCTCTTCCTCTCCACCTTCAGGATGAAAGGCTGAGCAGGACTCTTCCTCACGACTGACATACTGGGGAAGAGGATCGCTCCACATCATTAGCATAATGAGGCGCATCACTATCAGGTCAATTAGGGGGCGGGGGGGGGAGGGGCTTAGCGGCTTAGAGAAGATGGAATGATACACAGGAGGAGAGTAAATAGGAGAGGAGAAGGTTAGAGAAGAGAGGAGGGGGAGGAGAGGAGGAGGACAGAACAGAAGAGAAGAAACAGAAGAGAGACAATAAGTGACGGGAGAGGGAAGGAAAGGAGAAGAGAGAAAGAGGGGAACCGGAGGAAGAGAGGAAAGGAGAAGAGAGAAAGAGAGGAACCGGAGGAGGACAAGAAAAAGAGGGTCTGGGCTCATGCCGGGTCACAAGGAGACGAGGCGCCTCTCCTCCTGGTTGGATTACACATGAAGTCCTTTTCCTATCGTCTCAGAGACGAGGGCGTCGTGTTGAACCGGCGTATCTCATATGTCCTCTAGCAGCCCCTAGTGGAGCGACGGTGAACTGCTTCCCGACGGACGCTCATCGTAACACGCCGTTCAGGAAGCTCCTCTGACCTTCAGCTCAGAGGTCATCTGCACAATCCTGAACCTAAAGTCACCGACTTCATCCGCAAGTCATCCGACATGCTTAGCTTCATGTTCATTGGTTTGGATACAGTATTGGCATTGTTAGGATCTTTTAACTTCTTTCAACAATTCTTGAATACATTTTTCTTCCGAAAAGGGTTCTTCAGATAGAAAAAGGTTCCTGATAGAATCCTTGGTTTTACGAGGAACCGTTAACCACCCGACCCCCTTCCTTCAAAGACAGAGTGTTTTGATGGTGGACCCTGAGAGGAACCCTTTGGACCCCTTTGGACCCTTTGGACCCTTTGGAACCCTTTGGACCCCTTTGGACCCCTTTGGACCCTTTGGACCCTTTTGTACCCTTTGGACCCCTTTGGACCCCTTTGGACCCTTTGGACCCTTTTGTACCCTTTGGACCCCTTTGGACCCCTTTGTACCCCTTTGGACCCCTTTGGACCCCTTTGGACCCTTTGGACCCCTTTGGCCCCTCCCGTCGAGCCAACCCAAGCGGCCGTACCTGCGTCCTGCGAGTTGAGCACCTCCAGCGCGTGCATCATGGCGCTGGCGAACACGTTGGCGTCCTCCTTGCTGCCGAAGTTGAGGCCGTAGACCTGCCGGGCGTCGCGCCACTGGTGGAAGGTCTGCGTGGCCTGGTTGTACTTCAGCCCCTTGGGAATGGCACAGTTGATCACCACCTGGAGAGGGACAGGCCACACCTCCTTTAGACGGGCGACGAGTAATGTGCACCAGAAGAGACCTTCAGGAAGCCCTGGCTAGAGCACACACACACACACACACACACACACACACACTCACACACACACTCACACACACACACACACACACACACACACATGATCCTCTATATGGAGGCCGGTTCGTGCCCTGGCTGGATGCGGTCTGCATGCGGTGCGGCTCACCTGGTGGTCTTGGATCTTGCGGCCCACCACCCGGAAGGCGTTGTTGCCGGTGTGGTGGTAGATGTGGACCCGGCTGAAGCCGGTGGAGCCGCCGGCCGGGACCC
>CM070101.1:317500-322500 GCA_036178185.1 Liparis tanakae | reverse complement strand
AGGAGCGCCCCCCGGAGCCCTCGGAGCGGGAGCCAATGAGAACTCAGAACCAACAAACAAACAAACAAACAAACAAATGGAGAACACACGGCTCATACGTCTTCAAGCTTCCTCTCCTCATACTGTAACCCCAACAGACTCCGGGCACCACACACACACACACACAGACACACACTCACACTCACCCTCACACACTCACACACACACTCACACACACACTCACACACACACACACACTCACCCTCACACACAGGCGTAGTGTGCCGCGGGGTGTTGGGGCTCCAGAGGAAAGCCTGGCACATTTTAACGAGACTCTGAAGGCGTCCGCCCGGCTCGGGGGGGACAGAGGTCACTTTGAGCGCCGGCCGGATGGACGGACCGGACCGGACCGGACCGGACCGGACAACAAGCGACGCCTTCAGGTGAACAACCGGCTGGTTTAACGACAGCGGACGGCCCTCTGACGGCTCGACAGACGAGAGGAAGGCTAGAGCTGCCACAGGGTGAAGGGAGGCTTGTCCCTCGGGGGGGGGGGGGCGTTCTGGAGGAAGTCCCACATCCCACAGGTGTGGATAATGAAATGGAAGATGGTGCATTCAGGGTCCTGGCCTTGCGTATGGATTCCTCAGGATTGGAGTGACGTGTCGTTGTGTTTTCCAGAGCAGCCACGGTTCCGACGCTCACGGTTTATTCTTTCCGGCATGTTCTGTTTAGTTGTTCATGTCCTCGAGCTTTGTTTTCTTTATTTGCGTGTTCTTGAGCCTGACGTAGCGACACCAACAGCTCCTTCCTCTGTCGGCTCGACACTGTTCCTGACCACGGACGGAGAAGTGAACATCTTGAGCGCTAATGACTCGTAGTCCGCGCTGCTCGTGTTTCCATGTAAACAATCCAACACAATGCACCATTACATAATACTATTGTATTTGTGGAGCTGCTTTTGATATGGATGCTACCACATGACACACATACACACACATCCCTGTACTCCTATCCTTGTGAGGACCCTGGTTTACACACTGCGTCTTCAAGCCTCTCAGTCAAACTAAATGCCAAACCCCGAACCTGTACATGAACTTCACCTTGAAGTCTGGAACCGTAAACCGACCTTTGAAGACGTGAGGATCCACTAAGACGTCTTCCCATGGCTGTCCTCACATAAACACGTGGTGCTCATTATGTATTAAGTACAAGAACAGAAGGTAGACAGACAGGAATAACCAGATGCGCTCCCCGTGTCCAACATCTCTAAACCACTGGCAACATGAAGAAGGGACAGAGGCCGACAGGAGAAACCCAACGACAGGAGAAACCCAACAACAGGAGCTCCCTCAGCGCGTTGAACCGCCTCTGAGGCCAATCAGACTCAACCCGATGTTCAGCTGGTGCCCGACGCGGAACGCCGTCCTTTCAAAAAGGGAAAAACTGAAGCAGGATGTCTATTTTCTCACATTTTAACTAAACACATCCATAACTAAGAGCTGTCTTCTGGCCTAGCATTGCGTTGCGCGTCGCTGAGAAGCGAGGCGCGGTTAGCGAGGCGCGGTTAGCGATATCCCAAACCAGCCCTCTGAGAGCCGAGGCAGGAGGAGGGAAGCCCCGCTCTCCCCGATGCTGCCAACAGAGCGAGACGGAGTTCTCTGGAGTTCTCTGGAGTTCTCTGCGTGGTTTACGTCTTGCGAATAGGCTTTTAAATATAGCACTCTGTGCCTATTAATCATGTGGCTAGAGGAGCTATTCTCTGGTGAGGACAGATGTAAAGTCCATGGTGGCATCGTCACTTTATCACAGCATTGAAACAGGATTATACTTCCCAGATGATATCGGCATCACAAGGCCTTTGCATTCCTTTCTGTGAGTCATTTAAAAGTCTCTCTGGTGGAAGTCTTACTGGAATAAGAGTCTTTAAACCACGAAGGTACAGCGCCCCCTGCAGTGGGGGAGGGGCCAGGAGCCGCCGTACACCGCTGGCTTTACGGATTGGAACGCCGACTCTTCTTTTATTTTGGCGGCAATTACAATTTATATTCTTTTAATTTGCAATTTTTGCAATTTTAATTTTTTCTTTTGACTTGTGATTTTGATATTCTGCTAAATCATTTCTAGAGGGAATGAGTCGCTCAACGAAGACAAACCGCCCAACGAAGACAGACCGCCCAACGAAGACAAACCGCCCAATGAAGACAAACCGCCCAACGAAGACAAACCGCCCAACGAAGACAAACCGCCCAACGAAGACAAACCGCCCAACGAAGACAAACCGCCCAACGAAGATAGACCGCCCAACGAAGACAAACCGCCCAACGAAGACAAACCGCCCAACGAAGACAAACCGCCCAACGAAGACAAACCGCCCAACGAAGATAGACCGCCCAACGAAGACAAACCGCCCAACGAAGACAAACCGCCCAACGAAGACAAACCGCCCAACGAAGACAAACCGCCCAACGAAGACAAACCGCCCAACGAAGACAAACCGCCCAACGAAGACAAACCGGTGCCATCAGGCTGGAACTAACTGGGGGAACCCTTTAGTAGTTTCCATGTCACTGCGTCCACTCAAGAAACACAAGAGACTGTAGTTCATGGGGGGGGCGCCATTTTTGAAGGACTTTTCTGTAGCTCCTGTTTCCAAGTAGGTATTCTCCAAAGCACCAGAGGAACCGTGAGTTATCAGCGTGTATCAGCGTGTGCGTGATTCAACAAACACAACAGCAGCGCAATGCCACCACCATTTAAAGAAGCAACAACCTGTTAGCCTTGTACACAACAACACAAACAGAAACTCGTGAGAGTTAAAACCCCATCGCAACACAAGCTGCATTCACACGGAATCCGGCAAACAACGGCGAGGACGACGTTGAGCCGACGCTTTGAGGAGGTTATTTTAGTAAAGTATGCAGCAATAAGATGCATGTAAACAACGTTCCTCCTGTGGGACGAGGATACACAACGGACGGTCGCACAATTCCGTTGCAGAAAAAAGAAAAGTCAGCGATTTGGTTGATTAAAACAAGAACCATCGAGAACCCCCACTGAACTGCACAACAACAACAACAACAACAACAACACAAAGGTAATCGCTGCACTGTAACGGAGCTTCTTATTAATTCATATATATATATATATATATACAGTATATATATGCATATGTGTGTGAGCGGCGGTCTCTGGCGCTCCTCTTGGCGGTAAGTGAAGCCGACAGCGGGCGATCTCCTCAGGTCGCTGCCTCCGGCGAGCGGCTGCCATGGGGGGCTCTACGGTGGAGCTGACAGGCTGGAGGCTCCCCCCCCCCCTCCATGAGGCCCGGACCGCTCTCTGATCCACACACGGCGGCCATAAACACGGCTGCCGCAGAAGAAGAAGCAGCTCGGCAGGTACGTACCGGTGGATCTCCATCTGGGATTCCAGCGCGCATCCCGGAGCGAGGGCGGCGCTGGCGGCGCTGGCGGCGCTGGCGGCGCTGGCGGCGCCGCTCTGAGGACCGGAGGACGGGATCTGCATGTCTCCGCCGGCGCCCGGCGACGCTCCCTCTCCTCGCAGCCTCCTCAGCCGCTCCCCTCCCGCCTCCCTCAGCCTCCTCGCCTCCCTCGACACCGAGGGGATCTCAGGTTTTCTCTCTCAAACAGCGAGTCTCCCCCTCTCCCCCCCCACCCCCCGAGTCCCGGTGCCGGCCTCCCCTCCTCAGAGCCCGGGTCAGGCTGATTCCTCCTGGTTCATGTGGAGCTCCAGACCCTCCAGACCCTCCAGACCCTCCCGACCGTCAGCCGGCGGCGGTTCTCCCCATGGCAGCGGCTCGGTCCTGGCTCGCTCCGTCTGCGGCGCCGGGTATCCAGGCAACAGGCTCCGCTCCGCACGGCCCACTCTCTCTCTCTCTCTCTCTCTCTCTCTCTCTCCGTGGTGGAGGCGATGTGGGGGCGGGGGGATCACGGCGGCGGTATCGCAGTGTGTCGCGGCGCCGCTCAGGAGGGTTTATGTAGAGCTGCTGAGGGGGCGTTCCCCTCCTCTGGTGTGGCCTCTTCCCTCGGCTGCCTCTCCTGTCTTCCTCTGGATCTCGCCCTCCTTCATCCCTCCTTCATCCCTCCTTCATCCCTCCTTCATCCCGCGGCAGCTGCCTCCCCTCCTCGCTCTCAGCTCTTCCCGCTCCGGCTTTTTCCTTTTTTATCTGCGCGACTCTCCGCGAGCCCCATCTCTTACCCCTCTCTCTCTCTCTCTCTCTGTCTCTGTCTCGTAAATTGAGAGCGAGATGGCATCTCCCTCTCTGGTGTTTGGTTATGTGTCTTAAAGAACTCAGCAGGAGGTCCAAGTGTTGGCGCTCAGAGCCGGAGGCGCCATGAAGACGGAGTTAAAGAGTAAAACAGGGATGGAGCGATGGAGCGATGAAGGGATGGAGGGATGGAGCGATGGAGCGATGGAGCGATGGAGCGATCTTTTTATTGGTCGCCAGACTTCAGGTCGTTCTGTTGGGGCTGCGTTGTTCACAGGATCACTATGAACCATCAAAACAACATGATGTGAACACTGTGTAACACTCGGCTAACGGTGTAACACTCGGCTAACGGTGTAACACTCGGCTAACGGTTTAACACTCGGCTAACGGTGTAACACTCGGCTAACGGTTTAACACTCGGCTAACGGTTTAACACTCGGCTAACGGTTTAACACTCGGCTAACGGTGTAACACTCGGCTAACGGTTTAACACTCGGCTAACGGTTTAACACTCGGCTAACGGTTTAACACTCGGCTAACGGTGTAACACTCGGCTAACGGTTTAACACTCGGCTAACGGTGTAACACTCGGCTAACGGTTTAACACTCGGCTAACGGTTTAACACTCGGCTAACGGTTTAACACTCGGCTAACGGTTTAACACTCGGCTAACGGTTTAACACTCGGCTAACGGTGTAACACTCGGCTAACGGTGTAACACTCGGCTAACGGTTTAACACTCGGCTAACGGTGTAACACTCGGCTAACGGTTTAACACTCGACTAACGGT
>CM070101.1:300000-315000 GCA_036178185.1 Liparis tanakae | reverse complement strand
AGACTTCATCAGACGCATCTTCAAGCTCCGCCTCTAACGGAGCGCCACCGAGGGGAGCAGCTCCTCCAGCAGCCGCCCTCCTCTTCTCATCAAACTCTACAAACAACCTCCTCTTCTTCAACTGTGTGTGTGTGTGTGTGTGTGTGTGTGTGTGTGTGTGTGTGCGTGCGTGTGTGTGTGTGTGTGTGCGTGCGTGTGCGTGTGTGTCTGTGTGTGTGTGTGTGTGCGTGCGTGTGCGTGCATGTGCGTGTGTGTCTGTGTGTGTGTGTGTGTGTGTGTGTGTGTGTGCGTGCGTGTGTGTGTGTTGAGGAGATGACATCATCGGCCCAGTCAGCAGTGCTTGTGCCACAGCGGGCAAGAAAACAACCCAGAGAGAGACAGAGGGGCTGTTCTCTGTTTACTGTCACAACAGGGGGGATTCTGCCTTCACAATAAAAGCATCGACACTAATTACTGACCGGCAGTCCTCGCTTCACACGCTCTTTGCAGCGCCTCGTGTTTCCTGCATCCCACTGAAGATGACTGGGATGCGTCTCGGGCCGCGGCAGTTCTCCCTCTGATGGCATCGTTTCCTAAACCCCTCGCCACCACGAACATGATACCACTGGAGGCTGCGCCAGCAGGAGATGAGCTTACAGGACACGTCCAGAGGCTGCAGAGAGGAAATAGGAAACCTGCAGAACTCTACATGAAGAGATGGAGAGAGGGGGCAGGTAGAGACACGAAGGCCTTCAGCGTCGCAGGACGGGCCTCTAGTCCAAAGCCTCTAGTCCAAAGCCTCTAGTCCAAAGCCTCTAGTCCAAAGCCTCTAGTCCAAAGCCTCTAGTCCAAAGCCTCTAGTCCAAAGCCTCTAGTCCAAAGCCTCTAGTCCAAAGCCTCTAGTCCAAAGCCTCCAGCCCAAAGCCTCTAGTCCAAAGCCTCCAGTCCAAAGCCTCTAGTCCAAAGCCTCTAGTCCAAAGCCTCTAGTCCAAAGCCTCTAGTCCAAAGCCTCCAGCCCAAAGCCTCTAGTCCAAAGCCTCCAGCCCAAAGCCTCTAGTCCAAAGCCTCTAGTCCAAAGCCTCTAGTCCAAAGCCTCTAGTCCAAAGCCTCTAGTCCAAAGCCTCTAGTCCAAAGCCTCCAGCCCAAAGCCTCTAGTCCAAAGCCTCTAGTCCAAAGCCTCTAGTCCAAAGCCTCTAGCCCAAAGCCTCTAGCCCAAAGCCTCTAGTCCAAAGCCTCTAGTCCAAAGCCTCTAGTCCAAAGCCTCTAGCCCAAAGCCTCTGGTCCAAAGCCTCTAGTCCAAAGCCTCCAGCCCAAAGCCTCTAGTCCAAAGCCTCTAGTCCAAAGCCTCTAGCCCAAAGCCTCTAGTCCAAAGCCTCTAGTCCAAAGCCTCTAGTCCAAAGCCTCTAGCCCAAAGCCTCTAGTCCAAAGCCTCCAGCCCAAAGCCTCTAGTCCAAAGCCTCTAGTCCAAAGCCTCTAGCCCAACGCCTCTGGTCCAAAGCCTCTAGCCCAAAGCCTCTAGTCCAAAGCCTCTAGTCCAAAGCCTCTAGTCCAAAGCCTCTAGCCCAAAGCCTCTAGTCCAAAGCCTCTAGCCCAAAGCCTCTAGTCCAAAGCCTCTAGTCCAAAGCCTCCAGCCCAAAGCCTCTAGTCCAAAGCCTCTAGCCCAAAGCCTCTAGCCCAAAGCCTCTAGTCCAAAGCCTCTAGTCCAAAGCCTCTAGTCCAAAGCCTCCAGCCCAAAGCCTCTAGTCCAAAGCCTCTAGCCCAAAGCCTCTAGCCCAAAGCCTCTAGTCCAAAGCCTCCGGAGAGGACATTTAACATCAGACAGGAATGTTGACACTTCAGTACAACACCCAGATACCTTGAGACTTTTACTCAGTGCTAGAGGTGACTTTCACTTTGACTGAGTCATTTCCAGTACGGTATCTTTACTTTGACTCAAGTATTGATTGTGGGTACTTTATACCCAGCTGGGAGCATTTACTGCTTTAAGAGTCAGTTATTCAACCGAGTTCATCAGAAACTCACATCGGCAGAACTAAATATGATGAACTTTTAAGGCTGGCTGTAGCAATTTTCGTACGTTTTATTGATTTTTCTTGTGTAAGAAAGTCGAAGTAAGTCGCCAACCGGGGCAAAAACAACAAAAGCGTGGTTTGGTTTCCCCTCCCGTCCTCGGACATCGGACCCCCGACACACCGGGCGCTCACACCTGTTTCTGTCCGGTGTTCTGTGCACACGGACGCCCTGCTCAGCAGCGCTCAGTGCGACTGACGGCCGCCTTTGGGACGCTGCAGGTTCACCGAGACGCTCGCGGGTCATGTGACGCTCGGCTCGGCCCGAGACCCGAACCCGTAGAAAAGAACCCACCGGACCTGGAGCCGGGCTCCCGTCTGCAGCTCCGTTCTCTACTGGACTAAGACCCTTATCGCCTGTATGAGTCGTGTCTGGCAGTTCATCCCGAGGTCGTGGGACGCCGCGGTGCCGGAGGCCCTAGGGCCGTGGGGGGGGCCGGGGGGGCTGAGGGGGAGGAGGGGGAGGAGAGGGAGGCTGAGGGGGAGGAGGGGAGGCTGAGGTCGGGACGCCGCGGTGCCGGAGGCCCTAGGGCCGTGGGGGAGGCCGGGGGGGGGGCTGAGGGGGGAGGAGGGGGAGGGAGAGGGGAGGCTGAGGGGGAGGAGGGGGAGGCTGAGGGGGGAGGAGAGGGGAGGCTGAGGGGGAGGAGGGGGAGGCTGAGGGGAGGAGAGGGGAGGCTGAGGGGGAGGAGGGGGAGGCTGAGGGGGAGGAGGGGGGAGGCTGAGGGGGAGGCTGAGGGGAGGAGGGGGAGGAGGGGAGGCTGAGGGGAGGGAGGGGAGGCTGAGGGGAGGCTGAGGGGGAGGAGGGGAGGCTGAGGGGGGAGGAGGGGAGGCTGAGGGGGAGGAGGGGAGGCTGAGGGGGAGGAGGGAGGCTGAGGAGGAGGCTGAGGGGGGAGGAGGGGGGAGGCTGAGGGGGGAGCACGCCGACCTTCATCTGACAAGCGGAAGAGATTTTCTCCGCGGTCTCCTTCACAAAGCCGACGCCGCACATATCCCAGACGTCGACGCCGGAGAGGAAGCCTCACCGGCCCGTTTCTGTGCGGTCGGGTTTCGGGTCGAGTGTCGGAGGCGGCGCTCTCGGCGTCCTTCCTTTTATTAGCGGCGCTCAAAACAGGGAAGGAGCACATTTTCTCATTTTCAGCGGATGCTAAAAATTCAGCGACCTTTCTGAAATGAGAGGACAGCCGGTACCTTCACGTCATGCCGTGGCTCCCCGGTGGCGCCGCTCTCCATGCATTAAACATTTGGTTATTTGGGTTTTCCATTTTCTGGGCGGTTTCTTTTTTGCAGCCGCTCTCCCTCGTTGCCACTGAGCCGCTCCACCGCTCTCCTAAAGCACGTAACACGAGTCTACGCACAACCCCGCTTCACAAACCAGACGACTGCGTTGATTCAGGGACGCTAACGGTTACACAGTCTGAAGCACAGGTGTCAAACACGAGGCCCGCGGGCCCAATCCGGCCCGCCGCATCACGTATGAGGCCCCTTACGGCTTAAAGACTCGGGATCGCCTTTTCTTAAAGACATTGAAGAAAAATGTCTTTCAAATGAAATGGATTCATGTTGTAATATTAGAGACATTTTCTTATGAACAATATTTCTACACTCAAATAAACAATAATCAAATGCAAAGAGAGTTATTTAACAACATGTTGGAGGAGTTTATAGAGTGTGTCCGGCCCTTTAAGAGGCGGCTATGATGCTGATGCGGCCCCCGGTGAACATGAGTTGGACCCCCCTGGTTTAAAGTATTATTCATAGAAGAAAGGAGGATATAGCTGGTCCACCTTAAAAGACCAGCCCACCTTAAGTTAGCCGGCTGACCGAGACAACAGACAGGAATCTGTGAGGGCGGCGCCTCCATGAGGTCATTGTTGCTGGGCGAACCAGCAGCAGGTGACATGCAGACGGACACCGAGTCGACAATAAGGGGGGGGGAACGTCGCACATATAAATAGTTTGGCGACATTCCTGGCGATGGTCTTGGCTTCACGCAGAGCCCCGGATGGAGGGCTCACCGTGGACCCCCCCCCAGGCTGAGGCTGTGATACGTTTCACGACTCAAGGACCAAAAGAATGAAAACACAGCAGAGCTCGGAGAGAACATCCTGAATACGGAAAACAGCAAAAGGGGAATTGGTAACTTTAGAGATCTGACGCACATCAGGCAACACAAGCGCACACTTTTACAATCACACCCAAGAAAGTCCACCAAGAGACTCTCATCACATCACAAGTCCTCTGGAGATATTCAGCAGCTGGAGAACGTCCCTCCATGAGCTCCATGAGCTCCAGGCGACGATGGAGGACCGCTGGAGGTTCAACAGCGACGCAAACAAGCGTCTCCACGAGAGGCCGCCGAGGAATGAAAGGTCTAACGGCGGAGCAACGGATGAAGACGCTTCTTCATCCGTTGCTCCGCGTCTGACGGAGACTTCGACCTCCTGACGGAGACTGCCTGTTGGCCTCTGCTCCTCCCCGACCGACACCCCGGAAACTTACGAGTCCCGGGTCATCTCGGCTGAAACCGGCGCCTCCGCCTGAAGGAGGAACCCGTCGTTGGGAAAGCGTCTTTTTTTGGATGGGATTCTTGGAGTGTCCTCTTCCTCCACGGGGAGCAGCTGCTTCTTGGCTGGCTCAACCACTTCTGTTTGGGGGAAAGTGAACCGGCGTCGAGACGGGCATTGACAGTGGCTGGTGCCCCCCCCCCCCCACTGGAGCCAGGCTAAATGTGGAGCAGCTGGGTGGGGGTTGCAACGGATCTGCAGTGGGGGGGTCGTCAGGGAGGGAACGCCTCTCTGCCCATTCCTAAAATATGTATTCTGACGTGCAAGCGCCATCAGACATCAATCACGTGCATCTGAACTTCTGGTCTCTCGGATGAGGATGTTAACTTCGGTTACCGTTAGAAAACATACCCGGCAGAACAAATGAAGCCCCCAAAAAGAAACCTTGGTTGGGTTACCAGAGTCTAAACCCGTCCAACAGAACCGCGTGTCGGGGTGGAGTAAAGATGTTGATATTTAGGGAAGACATTTGGTGAGAAGTGTAGCGGCTACTTTGATTCTGACCACTTTGTTCAATCCGTCTCTCCTGAGTCGCCCAGACTCAGAAATACGAACAGCATTCGTCCTCATGTGTCGAGACGGTAAGAAACACGAAAGACCGCGAGCTCTGGGAGAGGCTCAGAGAGGGAGGAGGCGTCCGGCCTCAAGGCACGCCGCACAGCGGGGGGGAAGAAGAGATAAGAGTCCTTCCTCCACTGAGTCAAACCTCCACTGAGTCAAACCTTCACTGAGTCAAACCTCCACTGAGTCAAACCTTCCTTCACTGAGTCAAACCTTCACTGAGTCAAACCTCCACTGAGTCAAACCTCCACTGAGTCAAACCTTCCTTCACTGAGTCAAACCTTCACTGAGTCAAACCTCCACTGAGTCAAACCTCCACTGAGTCAAACCTCCACTGAGTCAAACCTTCACTGAGTCAAACCTTCACTGAGTCAAACCTTCACTGAGTCAAACCTCCACTGAGTCAAACCTTCCTCCACTGAGTCAAACCTTCACTGAGTCAAACCTTCACTGAGTCAAACCTCCACTGAGTCAAACCTTCACTGAGTCAAACCTTCACTGAGTCAAACCTTCACTGAGTCAAACCTTCCTTCACTGAGTCAAACCTTCACTGAGTCAAACCTTCCCTCCACTGAATAACAACGGGTGGAATGGTAAAAGACGAGTTCTAATCAGTGGCGTCTCACCGACGCGTCTCGTTCGCTACGAGGGAGAACGTCTCAGTTCAAACCTCTTCCCTCTGGCCCGACACGATGACATGGGGGGGGGGGGGGTCTGCTTATAGCTGCACTCAGCCCACCGGTCAATAGAGGAGCAGGAATAGAGGCGTCGGGGTCAGGCCTCCTGCCGTGACGCCACAGAGACGCACCGTGAAGACGTCACTGATCTGGCCGTGGAGGTCGCAGGTCAAGTGTCTCCGGTGTCTCTGGTGTCTGTCTCCGTCCAACCAGAGGAGTCCTGTTGGCGTGACTCACCGCTCCGCTACGTCAGCTCCTAAATAGCCGGAGCGGTCTGCAGATTCCTCACCTCTCCGTCACAGAGGACCCGAATAGATACGCAGGTCTCTCCCGTGGAGCGGAGGGACACGTCACGCTCAGCTCATACGTCTACGGGTTCTCCTGTTCACACGCTTTAATGTTAACAAAAGAAAATGAAACGTTTTTGTATTGCCCATCTCTTTAAGAGCTCCTTCCTGTAGAAGCGTGGTTCTCAAGCCGTGTTTGTGTCACCTTAAAGGAACAGTGTGTGAGTTGCGTAAACTTGAGTACCTTCACTTGACCACAGAGAAGAGCAGATGGGCGCAAATAAAACCAGAATTAAAAAGTACCAATAACAAGAACCAGAATCATCGGGGTTTATCAACAATACAACCTTTAATTATTTAGCACGAGGCAATATGTTGGTTTTGTGAATGCACCACACATTCAGGTAGAGTAACAACACAAGAAGGCTCCCCTTTAAATCCCCCTAATGTTACCCACTGTTCCTTTAAGTGAGCTCAAAAAGAAAAACACTCCTGCTCATAACCTGCCATCCGGTCGACTACGACCCACGACCTCGCCCGTCTACTTCTTGAGTCGTTCCTGGACCGACGGAGCGGTGCATTGATCGTACTCTTGATTGAGACGCTGACGGCTGCAGGGCCTCTCCAAGGGTTTACAAACCGCTCCATAGCCTTGAATCGGAGGCTTTTCTCGTAAATCTTTGTTCGATCCATCAAGTAGGTAAGTCATGTTTATTTATATTGCACTTATCACCCACATGCCAGTGTCAACGGGTGTGCTTTGAGATGGAGGTCAAACCTTCAGGAGCAGGCAGGCCTTCCACCGCCGTGGTGCTACCGCCTCACAGCTCCGTCAGCCCCGGTGGTGAGGCGAGAACGAGGGACCGCAGGAGGTTCTGGAGGCGGGATCTGAGATGGAGGGCTGTGAATATGTAGTTTAAGAGTCTGGCCATGTGGAGTTCTGTATGTTAGAATGAGGATGTTAAAGTTCATCCTCTACAGGGCGCCAGTGAAGGTACCTGAGTACCAGGTGATGTGAGACCGTCTATAAGGGACTAGAGTATCAGGTGACATGAGACCGTCTATAAGGGACTAGAGTATCAGGTGACATGAGACCGTCTATAAGGGACTAGAGTATCAGGTGACATGAGACCGTCTATAAGGGACTAGAGTATCAGGTGATGTGAGACCGTCTATAAGGGACTAGAGTATCAGGTGACATGAGACCGTCTGTAAGGGACTAGAGTATCAGGTGACATGAGACCGTCTATAAGGGACTAGAGTATCAGGTGACATGAGACCGTCTATAAGGGACTAAAGTATCAGGTGATGTGAGACCGTCTATAAGGGACTAAAGTATCAGGTGATGTGAGACCGTCTATAAGGGACTAGAGTATCAGGTGACATGAGACCGTCTATAAGGGACTAAAGTATCAGGTGATGTGAGACCGTCTATAAGGGACTAGAGTATCAGGTGACATGAGACCGTCTGTAAGGGACTAGAGTATCAGGTGACATGAGACCGTCTGTAAGGGACTAGAGTATTGGGGAGAACCTGCGTATCATTATTATCACTTAGTTGTAAGCAGTTTAATGCTCCCCGGTCCTTAGTAGCAGTGACACATTAAGGAGGCTCCTTCACCTGAAAGCCTCACTGGGTTTACAGGAACCTTGGAGCTGGATATCATCTGCATAAAGATGATAAGCAACGTTACAGGTGTTGATGATCTGTCCCAGCTGTAATAAGTATAAAGACAATAATAGCGGCCCCAGGACCGAGCCCTGCGGTGCCCCACAGGGAAGTGGAGCGATGCCGGACACAAAGTCCCACGAGACTCTCAAACTCTGTTCCTGAGGTATGATGAACCCACTGCAGCGCTGAGCCCGACACGTGGCCTCTCAACCCACATGGTATGGTCCACGGGGTCAAATGACCAATGGAGGTCAAGGAGCGCCACAGCAGAGCAGACACCTACTCAACATTCAACATGTTGATTTGATCCCCGCTTTGCAAAATCTGATGAATATCGTCAATATTGCGAATAACTAGTGCACAACGAAGAGGCTTCTTTATTTCTAGGCTGTGGTAAACAGACCTCCAGTACCCGGCGCTCCAGAGAGGTTCAGCAACAAATAAAAACACTAATTGGTTGAACCGGTGAAGAGAGACGGAGAGAAAGAGAGAGAAGAGATAGAGAGACTTATCCATGGCAATCAACCTCCTCCTTGACTAACAGAGAAGGAGCCGATGTATCACATCTCTTTAACGTCCCCCCCTCCTCCTCCTCCTCCTCCTCCTCCCCTCTCAAACACTCTCTCCATTCATTCCTCTCTTTCCCAGCCGCCCATTCTTTTGCTCCCTTCCACTCTCAGGATCTCCTCTTTTTTTCCACTCCGTCCGTCCTAAACTCTGCAATCTCTCTCTCTCTTTCCCCCTCTCTCTCTTTTTTTCTCTCTCTCTTTCTCTCTCTCTCTCCCCCCTCGTCTCCTCAGCTCACCTCTCATGCTAATAGGCCATTGATGCGGTCGCCGTGGTGATGAACTCTTTCATTCCGGGGGAGAGGAGCGGGCCAATGGCCTGACAGGATTAGGGAGATGCTGAGTAACCTGTGAGTGTGTGTGTGGAACAGATTATTACGAGAGGGTGAACCTTTGTTAATCTACATGTTTAATTTCCCTTAATTTCTTCACAATAAAAGTGTCACTGTGTGTCCCCCATGTGTTCTGTGTGTGTGTGTGTGTGCGTTCTGTGTGTGTTCTGTTTGTGTGTGTGTTCTGTGTGTGTTCTGTGTGTGTCTGTGTGTGTGCGTGTGTGTTATGTGTGTGTCTGTGTGTGTTCTGTGTGTGTCTGTGTGTGTGTGCGTTCTGTGTGTGTTCTGTGTGTGTGTGTGTGTGTGTGTTCTGTGTGTGTTCTGTGTGTGTCTGTGTGTGTGTGTGCTCTGTGTGTGTCTGTGTGTGTTCTGTGTGTGTGTGTTCTGTGTGTCTGTGTGTGTTCTGTGTGTGTCTGTGTGTGTCTGTGTGTGTGTGTGTGTTCTGTGTGTGTGTGTGTTCTGTGTGTGTCTGTGTGTGTCTGTGTGTGTTCTGTGTGTGTCTGTGTGTGTGTGTTCTGTGTGTGTTCTGTGTGTGTGTGTGTGTGTTTCTGTAATCTTCTCATCACCACCCAGTGAAGACCGGCTCCCTCAACTCGGGCGTCATTATGTTGCTCTGTCCGTGGTGTGACTCTCGGACCCTCGTCCTCTTCTTCACTTCACCTTCGTACCTGCAGCCGAGTAGCGCGGCTAGCGCCCCCTTCAGGTATTTAACGTGGGGGGCTAGTGAGAGTTTGTTGGGTACTACAGCCTGCGACCGGGCGGTCCCAACATCGTACATTCAGCAGTTTCCTCCCACAGACCCCGAAGGAGGAGGAGGAGGAGGAGGAGGAGGAGGAGGAGGAGGAGGAGGCATCAACATATTAAAAGTCTTTGTAGCGGCAACATTTTTTCCAAGCTGTTATTTTAAGGTGGAACAGTTACATAGTGGGGCTTTAACTCACAGCCACTAGGCGGCGCTCATCGACGCCTCAACGCAGCGTCACGAGTCTTTATCCGTTGAGACGCGTCAGAGAGGAGCCGACAGGCAAACCACCACACAGCGCTCCTGGCAGGTGTGCAAAAATGAACAGAATGCTGGAGCGTACAGACTGGTTAGACCTGCTGAGTGTGTGTGTGTGTGAGTGTGAGTGTGCACACACACACACACACACACACACACACACACACACACACACACACACACACACACACACACACACACACTCGGGACACACTCCTGGACGTTGGCCGTCCCGTGAAGGAGACTCTGAATCACTTCCTGGAGTCGTTCAGGCAAACCAACATCTGCGGAACATGAACCTGAAGTAGATGAAAGACTTTTATTTTGAAAGAACAAGTCGCCCTCAGCGCTCCGTACGGTGAGAACCAACGACAAGAGAACCAGGATGGAACCGTCAGAGAACTTCACGAGGAAACAAACACTCCTCCTCGTCAGACTCCTGCTCGTCTTCCTCGTCAGACTCCTGCTCCTCTTCCTCGTCAGACTCCTGCTCGTCTTCCTCGTCCGCCTGGCTGCCAGAAGCCGGGCGTCTCGTTGTAAACGGAGTCTTGTTGGGTTTATTTGGACAGGATGAGATTAGAGTGAAAACAACGTTTCATCAGAACACAGCGAGTCAACAAAGAGCCCAAAGATCCACCTTCTGCTAGCCGGGAGGACGAAGAGGAGGAAGACGAGGAGGAGGAAGAGGATCAGGAGGAGGAGGGGGAGGAGGAAGACGAGAGGAGGAAGAGGACGAGGAGGAGGAAGACGAGGAAGACGAGGAGGAGGAAGAGGCGGCGTCTGCTGCAGGTTATCAATTACTGAAAATATTTATGGGAGTCAAGTGTGCAGCTCCCCCCCCACACCTAGTGTTATTACCCCCCCCTGTTCATTCATTAAGACAAGGTTTTATATATATATATAATATATAATATACATTATATAATATATATATATATAATATATTATATATATAAATATACACATACACACAGGGTTTCTCCTGCATAGACACAATGTGGTCTGCAATGAAAAATAAACAAACAAACTGAAGTGCTGAGACGGAGCAGCTGGTCAGGGACACGGAGCGATGCACGCCGACATCGGGAGAGTGTGGTCATGTGACCACGTGGTCATGTGGTCACATGACCATGACCATGTGATCATGATCATGTGACCACGTAGCATTGCACCTCCTGCATTGGTTTTTAATGCTGAACCTCTCAGCCTGTTTATTCGTAGAAGCCCTTATTCGAGAATGGGTTTTAAATTATTAATACAAGCAATTCTTCCGGCCCCTCAACACCTCTACCCCCCCCCCCCCCCCCCCCCCCCGGCGTATGAACCAAACTGAACTGTCATTTGCTGGAGAGGAAAACGGTTGGTGTTCTACTTCTCTCTCATCTTGTTCATGGCTCGGCTACACTCTGAGCGGTTCTCTATCTCCCTCGAACAAAACGTCTTTGGACAACTTTTGACGGGACGGAGGGACGGGGGACGGGGGCGGGGGACACGGGGCGGGGGGGCTTGGGGGGGGGTGGTATCTGAAAGACAGTGAGGGCTGAGATGAAAGAGATTTATAGGAGGGGGAACGAGACGAGAATTAGAGAATTGGAGAATAGGAGAATAGGAGAATAGGACAGGACGACGGGAAACAGACGACCGCATCAAATGTGGAGGATGGGGGAGGGGGAGGGGGGAGGGGGGGGAGACAACAGAAGTGAGAGACAGAGCAGCTGATGTGTTTTACCAGCTGGTTCTTTCTTCAAAGATCTGCCAAAGAGCTGATGATGCACACACACACACACACACTCACACACTCACACTCACACACACACACACACACACACACACACACACACACACACACACACACAGAGACACACACACACACAGAGACACTGCTGCGATCACTTTCCTCCTTGACTTGAGGTCGGTGGCGGACACACGAGATGAGAGGCTGGAGGCTCGCTCCGGGGAAACGGACGAGAGAGAGGGGGGGGGGAGAGGGGGAGAGAGAGGGGAGAGGGGGAGAGAGAGAGAGAGAGAGAGAGAGAGGGGAGAGAGAGGAGAGAGAGGGGGGAGAGGGGGAGGGGGGGAGAGGGGGGAGAGAGATGGGAGAGAGAGAGAGGGGAGAGAGAGAGACAGGGGAGAGGGAGACAGGGGGGGGAGAGAGACAGGGGGAGAGGGAGAGAGAGGGGGGGGAGAGAGAGAGAGGGGAGGCGGCTCTGGGGTCTGGACAACGGGCCAGATGGGGGGGGAGGCAAGATGTGTGGCGAGAGGCTGCACAGGGAGGAGAGAGGGAGCGAGGGAGATAAGGAGGGAGGAGCCACTGGAGGGGCGAGTCAGACTCAGGATAGGAATCTTCTCAAAAAAACTCCATGAGGAGAAAACCGGAGCGAGAAGATCCTGATCCACATCTTCACCTCCACCTGAGACGGAGGAGCAGGAGCACTGAGGACCCGTGAAGAGGAGGTCCTCCACCTTCACTCCGTCTCCTTGTCTAAACTTCTTGTGATACATGTAGAACTAAAATGAGCCTCATCCAGAAAGCTGCCCTGAGACGCCGGTGACCTCCTGACCTCCTGACTGACGCTGAAGGTCAGAGGAAGAGGAGGGGACTTGATGCTGCTCTGCAGCCGGAAGCTTTGTGGATGTTCTCGTCTTCGACTTCATGAGACGCTTTATTCTCAGAGCGAGGAGACAACGCCCTGGAGCCTCGGGGTCACCACGGCAACGGGGCCCCGATGCCTCCTCGGCTCCCAGCGGTCATATGGGCGTGAACCAGCAGCGGCCTGCGAGAAACCAGGCCTCTCAACGGCTGTCAGGCACACACACGCACACACACACACACACACACACACACACACACACACACACACACACCCTGCTGATGCCGCTTATCAACCCCCCCCCTCCCCCTCTCCCCTGAGATATGCCGACATCGGTGCTACGCGCGACGACGCCGGGGAGCGCCATGACCCCCGCGGCCCCTGACCCCCTGACCCCCCCGCCCCCGTGCTCCAGGAATGTGCTGGGTGACCTTGACCTTAGCTTCAGGAGCAAATCGCCACGCCGAGGACCCGCTGGACCAGAGGTGGCCAACGAGGTGCCCGCAAGACATGTTCCGAAAATAGTCAACATTGAGCTCTGTCAACAAAAAACATGTAAACGCCATAACCCCCGGGCACTAGGACCTGGGGGAGGCGTTCCACTCTGGAGCCAATGAGCTGACAGTAAGGGATGAGGGCGTGGCCTGTAGTCCAGGTCGGGACAGCTTGTGAATGAGGGCCACATGTTCCTCCAGTCAGTGGTCCCTACAGTGATCTAATGAATCTTCACCTCAGTCATGAAGTCCAAGTGAGCATCAAAGGTCCGCTGAGTGAGATCAGAACCGCTCTGCTCACCGACACGAGGCCTTCAGCCACCCGGCCACGTGGAACTGTCTTCAAAGTGAAACACAGCAGAAACACGCCGTTACTCCACGGCGTGAACCAGGCTCCGCCCACGGGCAGCCGCCTTACTGTTGCTTGGGGGGGGGGGGGGGATCTTTCGTCCGTGTGTCGCCCCCCCCCCCCCCCCTCACATCATCATCATTGGCACATCTGCTGCGTCAGATGCTCGGGGTTAAAGGTGGTCAGCGCCGAGTGACGACCAGACCTTTCATCACGACACTCCTCTGAGCTCTGATTGGTCAGTCGGTCCCGACGAATGAGAGGACTTCTGGGAAATGAGAGCGAGGGCGGGGGGGGGGGGGGGTAGTGTGAAGTGAACTCATGACACAAAGTCGGCGGGGGGGAAACGGGTAATGTTGCTGAACTAATGGTCTATAATCAAGAAGTGACGTCACTGGTTTTATGAAGCCTCAAAGTTTCATATTCTATCCGTTGGCATCTTGATTCTCTTTGGAACATTAACATCAAAAACACGTTACGAGTACCGGAGACACGCCGAAGGGTTGAAACGGGCGAAGATACCCACCGATCACCTGGTGGCCCCCTGAAGCATGCTTCATGACCGTCTATACCCCCTGAAGCATGCTTCATGACGTCTATACCTTATGAAGCATGCTTCATGACGTCTATACCTTATGAAGCATGCTTCATGACGTCTATACCTTATGAAGCATGCTTCATGACGTCTATACCCCCTGAAGCATGCTTCATAAGGTATAGACGTCATGAAGCAGACACGCTTCATAGAAGAAGACGAGAGGCCGAGACATAAACCATCTTTACAATGTTTACTGGGGGAAAGATCAATAAAAAGGTTGAGTTATTTCCTCATAGGCTACAATACCGCCAGAGGAGTCGCCCCCTGGTGGTCAGCGGGGAGAATGCAAAGACGACGCCGCGTGACGCTCGGAGGTCGGAGGTCGCCACACGGCTCAGCTCAGAGCTCGAGGCCACGAACGCACCGCCACAAGCGTCCTGCATGAGTCAGCTGTGAGCAGCTGGGGCCGCCACTCACACACTCACACTCACACACACACACACACACACACACACACACACACACACACAGCTGTTGCACCCTGCGACACACCGTTGCCTCTCCACAGGACGCTCAGTCCCCCTGAATGACAGCAGCTCTGAGAAACTTCTCGTAAACAAGGCGCCCGTGGAGGACGTCTTTGACTTTCTCTTCCCAGTATGAGGAACAGTTTGTGGTTTCCATTCTGGGACACGGACACGATCTCTTTGAAACAACCGAGGCTTTTGTTAAACGCAGAACGGAGAGATTCCAACAGCTGGATCCAATTAGGGGCTTTCTGAGGGGGAGGGGGGGATCTCACACACACACACACACACAGACACAGACACACACAGACACACACACACAGACACACACACACACAGTGGGATTGGAGATGGGAGGAAGGGGACACGGGCCGACACGTCCATAGAAGCTGCTCGGACATTTGAACCCTCCGAAGTAAAGCTGCTGCTCCGCGTCGGACATGTGGAGGGGACTCAAGGAACAAACAACAACAACAACAAGAAACAACAACAAGAAACAACAGCTTCATCAGCAAGCGAGGACACATTCCTGAACATGGCCACACACACAGCCTTCTCTCATTAAAACTCATCTAGAGACCGGAGTGGCAACATAAACACAGAGAACCAGGATGTTACACAAGAAGAAATGCAGCACACTGAACCCATGGAGCAGAACAAGAGAGGAGGAAGTCAAATGGTTCTATCTCCAATACTAGTGGATCACTCTCACCATTCAAAAGAGACCCTACTCACACACACACACACACACACTCACACAGACAGACACACACACACTCACTCACACACACTCA